>MU270055.1:185704-233443 GCA_021432635.1 Thozetella sp. PMI_491 | reverse complement strand
GGAACCAGGGCCGATGGGAAGAGGCCGAGAAGCTAGAGGTGCAGGTGATAGAGACTCGTAAGACCAAGCTCGGGGCCGACCATCCAGACACGCTAACAAGCATGAATAATCTTGCATTTACGTGGATGGGCCAGGGCCGGCACGACGAAGCCTTGCTGCTGATGAAGCGTAACTTTCAAGCTTGTCAGCGTGTGCTTGGCCCTCAACACCCGCACACTCTTTCGTCTGCGGCTACTATAGAAGCTTGGGATTAACCTCGACACTGTCTACGGCCCCACTATTCTTATTTTTCTTCATTGAAGCCCGAACGCTGAACCTGAACTTTACTGTACCATAACCCAAGAACTGGGCTTTCGTTCTCTTCCTCTACGCCAAGCAGGGTAAACTAGCTCGGCTACCAATATGGTATGCCACGTGTCGCCCCCTAATCTTGAGTGAAACCTAGGGGTCGCCCTGGATAATCTTGGTCCGATCCCATCCCCTCCTAGCTATCGATTTTATGAGATGACTCGTGGCTAAGAGGCCCATGAACAACCTCCATCTGTTGATCTCTTCCCAGATCGGTCTGCTCGGGGACAAATAACGACTATATCCGACGTTTCATACTCCTAGGGGAGAGCCTCTTGATCTAGTGAGGCGGATGGGCCGCTCCGCGATTAATCAGTAATCCTATGATGCTATTCGTAAGCTAGGAGATCTTTCGTTGCAAGAGAGTCGTTGTCGTAACTAGGGTATGACACAGTTTCCGTCGGTCTAGCCCTGGTTGGGATGATCGTCCGATCGGTCACTCTGGGCTCCTTTGCCTTTCCCAACTAGGCCCATGTAATTGGATTGGCGGGGATGGGGCGTTAATACGGCACCTATATGTAGGCGCCGATCGTGCATGAAGTCTATGCCTCCCTCTCTGCCGAGAGTTCCCCGCATCTAGCTGAGGACCGGTTCCCTCTGTAGCGTCTTGGGGAGGGGTCCACCCCCGGACTATGGGCCAACGGGCTTGCTTGGCGGCGGAATGCGAGATGTGCTCTTCTTGCACCCGAGCAGGAAACTACCCATAGATCTGGGGCTTCTTGGAGTCAATCATGGCGTGCGGGGAATCGCGCAGGCCCGGCCCACGGTTCTCATCTACCCCTCTGCTTTTAATGCGACGATCCTCGTCCCTCGGGTTCCTGGAAATCCCAACCACAGAGTGACGCAACTACGATGGACCGACCATTCAAGAAGGTACTGGTGGTTGGCGCAGGCCCGTCGGGTCTCCTGCTGGCCCTTCTCCTCAGCAAGCAGGGCATCCAAGTCGAGATCCTCGAGGCGGAGGACCACTTGGACCAGCAGCCGCGGGCCGCCATTTACGGAACCCCCGCCATCCCAGAGTTTCACCGCGCCGGGATCTTGGATGAGATGCGCCGACGTGGTATGGTCCTGAACAGGATGACCTGGCGACGCCACCAGGACTTCACCCCCATCACCGGCCTCAACAACGAGGCGGTCTCGAACCTCGACGGGCTCGACATGCGCCCCACCACCCTGGTCCTCCCCGAGCTCGATCAGCTGATGCTTGACCGTGCCCTGGAGAACGGTGCCACCATCCAGTGGGAGCACAAGGTCGTTGACATTGGGCAAGATGACGGCAAGGCCTGGGCTGAGGTAGAGACGAAAGAGGGCACGAAGACCATTGAGGCAGACTACATCGTCGGCTGCGACGGGGCGAACAGCCAGATCCGGAAGTGTCTGTTTGGGAACGACTTCCCGGGGTTCACCTGGGACTCGCAGATCATCGCTACGAATGTGCGGCCTCTGCCTCCCTCTTGCTACGAAGAATTGACTGCTAATCTATTCTGGACAGACATACTATGACTTTGAGGGGAAGTTTGGTTTCCATGATACCAATTTCATCATCCACCCCGAGAACTTCTTCGTAAGCTTGTTCCTCCCCAGCCCCTTGCAACAGAAGCCAAGACGCCCAAGAAAGGAGCCTGACACCTGACCGACTACCAGATGGCAGCCAAGCTTACCAAGGACAAACTATACCGCATCACATACGGCGACATCCCTGGCCTGACTCTGGAGCAGTACAAGGAGCGCCAGCCGGCCAAATTCGAAACGATGCTGCCGGGCCATCCCAAGCCGGACGAGTACAAGATCGTCAACATTGCGCCCTACAAAATGCACCAGCGCTGCGCCCCGGCTTTCCGGGTGGGGCGGGCCCTGCTCGTGGCCGACGCCGCGCACATCTGTAACCCGTGGGGCGGGCTGGGCATCACGGGCGGCTTCGTCGACGTCGGAGGGCTCGCCGACTGCCTGATTGGCATATGGGAGGGCAAGGCGGACGACTCCATCCTGGACCTGTACAGCGAGAAGCGCATTGAGAAGTGGAAGACGGTGATCGACGTCATCTCGCAGGACAACTTTCGGCGCGTGTCGGACAAGGACCCCGACACGCTGTTCGAAAGGGACGAGTTCCTGCAGATAGTCAAGCAGGCCGAGAGCGACGACACGGCCATGCGCGACCTCATCCTCGGTTCCATGGACGTGAGGTACGACTTCACGCAGCATTACAAGAAGTGAAAGTAGCAGCTTTGAATTGTCTTGTTGTATAGAGGCTCACATAGAGCTGTGATCCCTTCGGTTATAGTCCCGCCTAGGAACCCCATCTCTCTCTATAAAGGCAAATATAATACACCTCTATCTCGCCATGCCGCCAGAACCCTCCGGCAGATTATTGCTGTTACACAGACGTCGCTTGCAAAAAAGTCCCAGGAATAGAAGTCAAGAATGTGATGCTCCCCGTAGTACCACAGAATATATATCGGTTACACCCCAACGCCAAACAATGCTGTTTTTGAACCTGAAGCGCCGACCCATGCTGATTGATGCTCATGACCTATTACACGATGGCTTCATATCATCCTATGAGGCGTGATCTCGTCTGTTCTGTTCAAATCGTCCACGGAATTGGGGTTGTTGTAAGTAAACCGCCCCGGATAAGGGCGGTAGAGGGGTCTTGACGTCCCCCCCGAGGAGCTGTCGGAGCCATCTAGGCTGTCTCGGTTGCTGGGCACGAACGGCGGCGGCTTGGGCACGCTGGTCATCTCGCGCTGGGCCCGGCGCTGGTTCTGCTCCTCCATGAGCACCACCTTGTAGGCGCGCAGCTTCCAGATGATCCACACGGCGGCGAGGACGGTCAGGGCGCCGGCCACGCCGAACATGATGGTCTTGAGCTTGTTGTCGTTGTTGGCGCCCTGCAAGAAGAGGACGCCGAGGTAGACCAGGAAGAGCTGCTTGGGCAGCGTCACCGCGGTGGCGATGGCGAAGATCCAGAAGCCGATGCCGCACGTCGCAAAGACGGCGGTGCTCAGATGGGCCGGCATGGCGGAGAAGCGGATGACGGTGACGATCAAGAACCGCCGCCAGAAGCCGCCCTCGTTGATCAGCCGGGTCAGGGCGGCATAGGTCAGGTTCGTGCGCTCGAGCTTGTTGGCTGTCTTGCGCAGGGCGTATTTGAACAGGTAGAAGGTGAGCACCTCACCCAGGAAGGTGCCGACCGCCAGGACGGCGAATCCGATCCAGAGCCCGTACACGATACCGCATAGCAGCCCGACGATCTCGTGGCCGAACAGAGGCGGGATGCTGATGATGATGAGGATGGCGATGGGTATCAACCAACCGGCTGGGACATCGCGGACCTTTTCCGAGAAAGGGCGGAGGGTATCGACGATTTCGTCATGCTTGACCGACATCCATATCGTGAGGCCGATCAGGGCGAGGCCGATGATGTGGTAGGGGATGTACTTCTTCCGAAACAGCTTCTTCCAATCGGTGGGTTTGTAGTCTGTCTCCTCTGGGCTCGCGGCGGCGCCCGGGCGGTCTGCCTCGGGGCGGGCCACTTCGGGATCTCTTGCTCTTCTCATGGCGTATTCCAAGTCTTAGGGCCCGTCTCGTCGGTCGCGGACAATCGAGTCGGCTTCGAGGCGAAAGGGGTTGGTGGGCGGGAGGGTTCGAGTCTCGACGCCGGGCACGTGGAGTGCGAGTCGAGTTCGGAGAATACGAGGTGAACGACCGTGGGTTCACGATCTCTGCTTCTGCTAGCTGGTCGCGAAGAAAGGGAAGTCTTAGACAAGGGGGGGAGGAGGCAGCATAACAAGTAAAGAGGAGAGCAACCGGGCTGGAGATTACGAAGGGCAAGGCAGGGCGGACCGCATGAATATCATTGTCCGGCGATCATCCAAGGAACAATGGCTAATGTGAAACGGCACAGAGGATTGGCAGATCTCAGTGTGGCTGGCTTGGCTCGTGCTGTGAAAGAGGGGCACACACTATACAAAGAACTCAGGGAGGGGGCTTGTAAAGAGGCAGAAAGAGGCAGAATGGGAGGTCGGCTCGGGTTGCAATGGGATCCAGTGGCATGTTGGCCCTCGGTTTCCCCTCTCGCTCGCATTCCTATGGCCCAACTTGTCTCTCCTTTCCTCTCTCTCTCACTTTCGTGTTCGTGTCCCTGTGTCACTGTGAGGCAGGGCCACAACGAGCCAGCGCTGCCCAATCAGCCAGAATCGACGGCAGATTGTCGTGGTTGCAGGCGCGCGACAAAAAAAAACGACACCAAGAAAAAAAAAAGGGACTTTGGAGGGCGCCGTGCCTGAGAACAGGGGGGCGAAGGAAGCGCTGGTTGGCCCAAATGCGCCTGGTGAGCCCCTGACAGGGCGGCACTGCCACCGCGCAGGCAAGGCCAAGCCCGTTTGAGTCCTGTTTCGCGCACGGCTTCGTACCCCCCACCGCCCCGCGCTCCGATTGGCGACGGCGAGGCGATCGGTGGCTACGAGGAAGGGTTGGTTCGGTGGCTTGGGGGGGCTTTTTTTGGAGCGCTGGCAGGCGGGCGCGCCGAGGGAAAGAGAGAGAGAGAGAGAGAGACGTGCAGATGTGCAGGCGTGCAGCAGGCGTGCAGCAGGCGTGGCAGGCATGCAGGGGAAGAGCGCGGGAACGGGGAATCACCTAGTTTACGCGCGTGTGCCCCCTGCCACATTTGGCAAACCTTTGGGGCCACAGAGGCTTGAGAGGCACGTAGAAGCAAAAGAGGCTGACGGCACTTGTTGGTTGCGGCTGGCGATCGCTCTCATCAACCAAGCCAGCCGGCTCGCCACGTTGGCACGCTGTACCATCCAACCCCAGGCACACCAGGGGTCGTCTTGCTGACTCTCCAGCCTCTGCCGCTTGGGGGCGTCCTCAAGGTCGATCCATGACGACAGAGGCATGCACGGACGCACCGTTGCAGGGAGTGGAGACCGCAACCCGTCGGTCCGGTCCCCTTTTGTCAGCGGCTCCTAAGCCTGTCAAATACTAGTAATTTACCCAAACCCTTGGCGCACTCCGCCTTTTGGCCTCTTGTCTAGTTATTCATGTACCGTAAATAAACGGTCGATCTTGCTGCTACTATTCCGTAGTTACTAGTTACTACGAAGAACCGATGTCTAAGCGGTGCCTACCCGCAATTCAATTTTTTTTTTTAACCTGGGGCCTGGATTTATCAGCGCGGTCCTCCGTACATCTGATGATTACGAGCCAAGTGGGCGGCTGCGGACGCTTTTCTCGTGTTTCATGGCCGTCCATCGATTTAGGGTTACTTCAAGTCGTATGAGTTTATTATCTGTTGCACCGCACCGCACCCGCTGACTCGCACCATCGGGGCGACTCGCAGTCTCGAGTGATTGAAGCAATTTGGTACGAAGCTGAAGTGGCTGGCGCTCTTGCCAAAGGCTGCGTGGCCCGCTGTTCACTCTAACTAGGCACCCCCCAGGCATCCACGACAGGGCGATGCGGTACCTTACCTCAGGTAGCCACATTTGGAGGAGGAATCGACTAAGCGCCGCGCAAACTTGGGTACAGCCAGATCCAGAAAAAGTGCCGTTGGCGCTCTTTGTGGGTACTGGTTCCTGGGCTTACCCGCAATGCTTAGCGTCTAAGCCCCATCTCCCATCTCTTTCGTACGGCGCCGTCGCAATGGGACCCCGTAACCCCAGGCCACGACGGAGGCACCGCATTATCCGGCAATCAAAAAAAGTAGCTGAATTGCTCTGGGCATTCGTAGCAGCGACGCGTAATTGTCCTGGCGCCCAGCCCATCGTGAGCCTTATCCCGGCTCGTGCCGGTTCTGCTTGTCGCCTTTCTGCGATCGAGCATGGCTTGTCGTTCTTCAGAGGCTTCGTCCGAACCAGCAGCGTCTCGAACTGCGTCGGGGAGCCGTCTGGAACGTCTGGAGGGCCCTCCAATGGAGGCCGGCGCCTTGAGCGACCCGAGATGCCGTCACGGGAACCGGTGAGTCGCCGTTAGTAACTTCTGCTCGTGCTCACCGTGCGTTCCTGCGTTCGCTCCAGATGGCTTTTTACCGTCCATCCACTGCGTTGTGCATGTTGGGCTGAAGAATCTGAGGGCATTCTCATCCAACCGTTTCAGGCGAGTCGGTGAAAATGCTCTCCAGTCCTACAATGAAGGCCTCGGTGTAAGCGTCCGATCGCTGGTGAACGAGGCCATACCATCCGCGGGGGAGCTTTCGTGGCGGTATTAAGGCCTTAAACTCCGATCTCTTCCTGGTTTCGCTTGAGTCAACGAACCAGTGTGGTCCAGGTGAGCGTCTTGTAGGTTGCTGCTTTGACTGCACCTGAAACTGGTAGGGCAGATGTCCACGAAAAGGCGATGTTCCGAGAGACAGTCATTGGTTTACGTACTGAATACACACTGGTCGAGCTTAGCTTCGTGTAGAGTTTCTACGCTCGGCTGCTCGATACTTGAAACCGCCGCCTCGAAATATCTGCCTGTTCTGCTTTTCGGGCGAGAAGGAACCGATGTAACTTTCATAGGAGATGGAACTGTCTAGCTGCCATATTGCCACTGTAGAACCACCTGATCTACGAGCATTTCTGCCGACACAGATTTCAGGTTTCCGCGGCACCATGTCGGCATACAGTCGTGAGGATTAGAGAAGAGTTCGAGACTCGATCCACACATAATCTTACGGTGAACTATATCCTAATCAACTTCGCCCCCTCCTTAACCCCCCTACGACTCGAGGAAACCATGAAGGCGGAGATCGTCCTACTTGTGTCCAGGTAGATAAGCCAGATGTAAGAGGGAATTTCAATTTGACGAGACATCGAAAGATACCCGCCAATTTACCTCGAACGAGATCGCGACGATGGATCACTCCCCCGGTGTGAGGTTCTCCGCATTGCCCCGAAACGCAGTGCTACGCCTTCATATTTGTTTTTTTCCGGCCTTGGCAAGGTTGAACTAAGTCACTGGTCGGCTCGACCAAGTTCCTCTTTTCTTGGCGTTTCTAGCCCCTGGGCAGGAAGCCTCGGGGGAGGCGCAGGCCGTTGACCTGGGCTCATTCAAGGGCGCCAAAGTACAAGCCTCAAGGTTGTACTAAGCATTCCATACTCTTGTTACGAGGAGCGGCCGGTGGTGTAGTAGAGGCCAACGTCGCTGTCACATCGCTACCTTCGTGGTTCATGGCCGTCTCGTTTGGGTAATCTTTCTGGCTTCTGCACCGTATGGGAAGGTGTGAGCTCGGGAGTGGTGCTGAGGCGATTGAATTTTGGCTAAGGGCCCTAGATCATTAGCAGATACTCCGCCTTGTGCATGCATACTGAGGCACGGGGCTGTGCCGTTACAATTTCCCTTCCCGAATCTCCAGTAGCTTAATAAACGGTGATCAAGTTTCCCGGCGTGCTTACCACAGCCATGTCCAATTAAGAGGCTAAGTTAACTGCATTAATTCAATGAGATATTGAGGTACCATGTTCCCCTTGTGACCGTAGAGGCGCAACCACAATGCGAAATCCGTTCCCACGCCAGAAGCCGGCAGGCTCTAGACTGCCTCTGTATGTGCAGCTCGCTTTGAGCCTGGTGCTGGAGAAGCAGCCTCCGCGCAGCATGCGGCGCATCGACCCAGCCGCCTCCAAAGCCTCCCGCCCATCGTCCCGCCAAGGATAGGAGAAGGACGGAGTCGTCATGTCCTCACCCCAGAGCGTAGTACCCCATTCCCAGATGCCTCCTGCCATCTCGTAGCACCCATAAGGAGAACGGCCCTTGGGGAAGAGGCCGACGGCGCAAGTCGTGTTGAACCCGGTTTCCTCGCAATTAGCAGCATCGTCTACCCATTCCATGCCCCAGGGATAGACGGGCCCGCCATTCGGGTCTGCTCCCCGGTCTCCCCTCGCAGCTCGCTCCCATTCTG
Organism: Thozetella sp. PMI_491; assembly: GCA_021432635.1. Classification (NCBI taxonomy): domain Eukaryota; kingdom Fungi; phylum Ascomycota; class Sordariomycetes; order Chaetosphaeriales; family Chaetosphaeriaceae; genus Thozetella; species Thozetella sp. PMI_491. The sequence goes on along the minus strand of MU270055.1, from coordinate 225,219 downwards.
GCTCCGTGGGCAGGCGTACCTGCTCGTCTGGGCCAATCCTCCCATTTTTGCGCCATCGAGTAGTGAGCCAGGCGCAGTAGGCCATCGCGTCGTGCCAGGTGAGATCGGTGGCCGGGACGTTCTGCTTCTCCGAATCCCGGCCGTCCGGGCTACGCCAAACGCGACTGCTCTCTTCTATGAATTTCGAGTAGTCCCGATTGACAACCGGATACAGTCCGATGCGGAAACTGTCCACCCATATCTCGGCTGGAGGCTGCGAATTGGGATGGCTATCGGAACCCATGATGAACGTTCCAGCAGGGACGCTTGCGAGGGCGGCCAGGTCCCTAGGATCGCCTAATCGAGAGAGCACACGGCCCGCCTTCTCTCTATCCATGGGAGACAGGATGCCCTCTTCCACAATGGACAGAATGTGTTGCAAGATGCGTTCCTGAAGGCCGCAGGATTCATTGACGAAGTCTGAAGCTAGAAGTGCGCCTCGCTGAGCACTGGGACCTGAGCCACGGATGAGTCCCTCGAGCAGATCGTATGATTTTCCGGCGGCTTCCAGGCGAACTAGCAAGCTGCGCAAAATAGGCTCGGCTTGGGTTGGGCTAGACTGAAAGAAAGCAGTTGCTATGTCCGGGGGTTGGCCAGCCAGATGACGAGCTGCTAGCGACTGCTGAACTGTGTTGAGAAGGAAGAGAAGAGGACCCTCTCCCTCCGTTGGGATAAGGACATTGTCTCTTGATAGGCATTGTACTCTAGTAGATATACCATCAAATGCCTGTCTCACCAGCTGTTCTCTCGTCTCCTGCCTAGGCTGGACAGTTGCCAGCCAAGCATCCACGAGATCCTCAGCCTGGCCACCAACGTGTTTCGATTCGAGCGCCAGAGCAAAGAGGGCCGGCAAAGCTGCTGCGGCTCCGGTGCCCGTTGTGACCTGTTCTGGTCCAGTCCCCGTAAGTCTGCTAACTGCTTGTCTTCGCTGGAGCTCGAGGAGCGGCAGTAGATCGTGGCGGACAACATGAGACGGCAAGACCCAGCTTCTGACTGAGCTAGTTTCTCCGAGAATAAGAAGCTTGACAGTTTCTGATTTATCCACAATGGCCAAGAGTTTGATAAGAAGACTTGATCCTGTTTCACCTGCTTTCTCAATAGCGTCGAGAATGATTAGCAGCCCTCCTTCGCCCGGCTGCGTTCCGGAGGCGGACGGCGCCGCCCCTACAATTCGAGGTATCGTTTCATCTACCAAAACCTCAAGGCTCCGCGCCCCGTCTATGGCGAAATAGCACGGAGTTAGGCTAGCCGAGTCCCACTCCTCGTTGTGTACCTCGCCTGCCTCATTGCGAAGGAGAGGGCGGCTCTCAATGGTGTCCGAAGCGATGAGACGAGAGCTTAGATATTTCGCGAAGCTGGTTTTCCCGCTGCCGCTGGGGCCGCTAAGGAACAGAATTTTGTGATCACGCACCACTTCCAATGCAGAAAAGTAGACTGGTGGCTCCGGCGTGCCCGTGGCCTTGTACTTCCTCAGGCCCTTCGCATCTTTATCCTCAAAGGTGAATTTGACGAGAAGTGGGATATAGCCGCGGACAAGATCGACGACAGAGCCGTCAGGCGACACCAGGAGGGGTTGTCTCCCGAACGCGGCGGCGGCAGCCTGGAAGGTTTCTTTGACCTTCGCGACGGCGTCTTCCATGGCGAGCTAACCACGATATTGAAGTGGTCTGTAGGAAATGATTCGATCGCGGCAGTGGACCATCCAGCCGGTATTTGAAGATCCGCCGAGGGTGGATCTTAATATATAGCGGCTTCGGCCATGTTCCGATTTCAAGCTACCTTACCTTAGTGCAATCCACACGACAAGACAGCGACAGGATGGGTACTCTCCGAGAACGGCCGATAGTTTACCCTCGCATATGTTTAAGTAAGATGATAAGCGGAGTAATTGTAGTTCGCAACTAATAGACACAATCTAGCCCGAGCAGTGGTTCCGGAAATTTTAATGGGCAGTTGGCTTTTGACGTGGTTAAGCATTGTCCATCTAATACAAATAACACTAGTTTAGCTCCGACACAAGACAATTCGTCATCATTTGTCTCCTGGATTGTGTCCTGCATAGGAGCTGAGGGCTTAGGATGACAGGCAGAGCCTCGGTTTAGGCTAATATAAACACTATGGAGAGTTTAAGCTCTAGCAATTGGATTCAAATCTAATCGGCGACTTCTCAACCTCCTCTAAAAACATCAACCTTTACCAAGCAAACTTAGGATTTAGTACTGCAATTCTTCATACTACATAGCTATCATATAGTTTCTAGTAAAGAATACAGGCAAAATTCTTAGTCGTCTGTTAAATCAATCACCTCAATTGGTGTCGACGTTTGCCCCAAGTTCCGCGCCTGATGATCGAGGTGGCCACTGTTGGAAGCCGTAGTCTCGACATTGAAACCAGAGAATATCTTTTTCCGTTCCATTTTGTCATCCTCGTCCTCGTCGGATACTTCAATCATAGCATGCGACCTCTTCATTTTTGTGCCGCAGTATTTCACCCTCAAAATCTCCTCGAGATTCGGTCGGAACCTCCGAAAGGTATTTCTGATGATTCGCCAACAATTTTCCGTTAACCAACTCCTATCTTCCCCAAACGAAAACATCTCCTCGGTCAATTCAGCCAAGAGCAACAATTGACAGTCTGACCCCCCCTTGCCAAACATATATTGCATAGTGTAAAAGAATTGGTCTTGCACTAGTCCGGTGGAAATTTCTGTTGCGGCAAAATAGTGCCGATGTGGTAGGAGCGCGTCTTTCTTTTTGAATATCAATGCCATAATTCGGCGCAGAATTTCTATCGCTTCACGATCATTTAACCACATAGAAAGTAGTAGAATGTCAATCCAGGCTCTTGAGCTAGGCTGAATGGTGTCTGGAGGCTGCACCAATGCATTAACGTCAGCACCGAATGACAAGAATAGCTCAAGCGTGTCGCATATTAAGGAATGCTTTTTAGATATCCAATCCCCCGATTTTATGGACTCGAAGAGAAAAGTTGTCCACGGGGTTTTCTGATGTCCGCATATGTCGTCGTGTGCTTGATTTGGATCTTGACCGTGAACAAGGAGGAGGCGGAGTACTGGAAGATGTTGACTTGGGTGGATGCCACGACAGCTGTTCTTGCATATGTCTGTATTTAGAATTGGTGACATAGGCGGCATGCGAAAGCCCCCAAAATACCCAGAATCTTGGGTTAGTTTGTAGTCGAGGTATCCAATTAATCCTGATCTGAGAATCTTCACTCTGAACGAAACCGACATTTGGTCATACCCTGGGCGGGCCATGATAGTGTCCGTCAAGACATCTATTTCGCCAGAAGTTGTCAGGAGAGTCAGTGATCTCTCCAATTCATCGAGGACTCCATAGGATGCAGTGGTGCTGAATGTGTCTGATGGGTCTATTCTAGCGGCACAGGCTAGAGCTTCTTCCAGAGAAGAAACCAATATGTCCATGTCCACATGATTCGAGATCGGAATTTTGGGTTTGAATAAGCAGCGCTTAATACACGCAGAGTAGGCGCGCAATTTAGCGAGTTCCGGGTTAAAATACGGCTTTTTCTTGGCAGACAGATAGGCAGGCATCTCCCCGATCCGCAAAAAGTCGGCAACAGTGCGATGCAGGAATTCGACTTTCTTTTCTACCACTTGGAGTAATCCTCGGCACCGAGCATCTAGCCGGCATTTCGTCATTTGTTGGATCTCCGTGATTTCGGCCTCTTCAAAAGGTTTAATTGGTAGTTTAACGACATAGTTTTCGTCCGGATATTCAAGCTCGTGGAAGTGATAAATCATGCTTGGCTGAGGCTTCTCGGATCCCAGAGTAATCAACAGTGCTCCACTCGCTTGTTGATGATATATCTTGTCCACCGAATCCAGCATTTGTTTAAAGAATGGCTCAAGCTCCGTTGGGAAGCTCTCTAATCTCCGCCAAAGGTCAGAAACGCTGTCAAAGTTGGTGAGCCCTTCCCGAAGCTGCTTAGTGACGAGAAACACCCAAAGAAACACGCCTTTTGCTCTCTCTGTGGTTGTCTCGATCAGGTCAGAAGCTCTTCGTCCGTAGTCCTTTCCTGATATCGTTTTCCATCGGAAGTGTTCCGATAGCTGACTGCCCACGTAATTGCGTATATCTTGGCGTGTTAATTGGTGGATGTATATCTTAGACGCCTCATTATGGCCGAAGTAGCCCTCAAACACGTTCCAAGGTCTGCTAGCCAGGCATAGTTTAATATTACCGGAGCTTACCAGCTTCGTTAATACCTCGCAGAGATCCATATGGTCTCCTTCATATTCGTCTAGGCCGTCGATAAAGAAGCAAAACTTTGTTTGGAGGGTTGGATGGGCCGCAATCTGCAACAAAACCTCGTTTAATTCAGACACTTCCCAGGCTTCGCTCCTTGCGGACGATTTCCACCGAGGACCACATGTCTGTTCTATAAGAGTCGGATTCTGTTGATATATCTGAAGCAGAATGGTTTGAAGCAGGCCTTGTTGAGACTTCTGCATTGGCGTCCCAGGACTCCAGAAATAATGATCTGCTGTAATGATGGGCGAATGGTCCGCCCACGTCTTGAGGGCTTCTAGGGTGCGTGGGTGGCTGGCTAGAAATTTCATCAAGGTTGATTTGCCAGATCCTGGTCGGCCAGATACCCAGAATATACCACTGCCACTTTTCAGCCAGTATTCCAGCTTCTTCTGGCTTGAAGCGGCTTCCGAATCCCTTCGAGCACCACGCGAGTCATCACCTTCAAAAAGCCAAAGGAATGTCTCGTGGTGGGCTTTTGCTATGCTGCGAAACCTTGATGGTTGACTTGCGAATTCGAGGCTCCTGCAGATTGCTTGCTGCTTCTCTGTTTCCTCCTCTATTAGGCATAGATCGGACATATTCTTCTCAAGCAGTGCAATATCGGGACTAGAGAATGGCTGATATTGAGACACTCTCGTGTCCTTGAAATTGCATTTCTTCATCCACTCGAGGATAGACGTGATCTTGTCCAAGCTCTCAGCTTGCTGTAAAGCGTGCCGGGTACTAGCATTTCTCAAGGTTTCTAGGGCTTTCACGTGTGCTGCATGGTACAGCCTGTGAACGCCATCGTCAGCCGTGTTGCACTCAGAGAAAGGGTAATACTGGCGGGGTATGACCTTAAATTTTCGCAGATCTGAAGCGTCAAGGTTTGTTGAGATCTGGATATCCTTCCCTCTAGGCCCGCAATCTTGTTTTTGTTCCACATCGTAGCTAGGGCAATCCGAAAGCTCTTCCACCCGCTCCTTTGTCCAGGTGAGAGCTTCAGCTTCTCCACCACCTGCAGCAAGTCCGAACAATCTTTTCTGCAGGTGTCAGACAGGCTATATAGCGTCTCTAGGGTGCTCCGCAGATCCACATCGAATACACCTTTAAGACCTTGGCGCTTTTCTGCTGCGGAAGGAATCCTCAAACTGATGGCGTGGAGCTTCCCATAAACGGTGTCTAGGCTTGCTACCTCGGTGGCCGCGCCGGTTGTCGAGTCCTTGATCTCGAAAGATTTGGAGACGAGGTCGGCCGCAAATGTCACGAACTGGACGAGCGTGCCGGCTAAGCCGATGCAGGATGATGGGTCCATAGTTCGTCTAGACAAAGGTAAGCGGGGAGAGGTTAGCAGATGGGCAGTTTATTCTCCGGGTTCGACGTTGGTAGCCGTTGCATGTTGCTGGTCGAACGGGGGGCGACGCTTTGAGAAGGTTGAAATCAGCGGGGTTGATGCCTGAGGCACATTCTGCCTCGGGATCTGCCAGCGCATTCTATTTCATTGGGCAGGTTCTGGTAATCTGCCTACCTCTAGGGACGTACCACTCTCCCTAGGAGAGATACGCGCTTTGTAGTTCAAAAATCTACCTGCGGAGTAGAGTCGTGATAACTAAGTCGCAATTTCTTGAATTTCTATCATCAATATCTAGAACATATGCAAACCCCGGATCTGAACAATTCATGCAATGGAACATTTCCTCCACGAGCTCTCACTACTAGTAGAATATACCAAAGTGCAAAAGTTGCTCCTTCAGGTCAAATAGGTACAAATGGCCAGCTCAAATTACGGCACCACTGTCATGCAATGTACGGACGGACACTTTGGAAGACGAAGATATCCAACAAAATATTTATTTGGGGAGTGGGAGTGGGGGGTCGTGGCCTTGCTAGAGAAAGATGTAGAGATCTCATAACAAGCAACTTTGGATCGCCTCTAGCCTAACCAGAGCTTCCCGGGCTTTTTTAGAAATTGGGCAACACATGATATCGCTTACAATTTTAGTGGAAACCTACAGCTGCCCGACCCGTCGTGGAACCAACCATCTCCGACGCACATCCAAGCACAGGCCAATTAAGCGTTGCCACCTTCACGTGAAGCGTTGATCATCTGAGCTCGATGGCCTGTCCCGGTCCTTAATCATTCCTAAATATGATTCACAGACAGTGTAGCCGTCTAGAGGGTCGGGTGAGTCCGGAAATAGGAGGCCATCATCGTCGGTAGGTGTTACAGCGTCGAAAAATATATCGTCGGGACCGATAGATGGCATGTCGAGAAGAGAGCAGTAGTCAGGAGACATGGACCAAGTTGGCTTTTGCCTAGCAGCAGTACCAGTCGAGCTGAACGGCTCTTCTGACATGAAAGAGTCCAGGGTGTCAGGGCAGATATCCGTAGGTAAGGTCGAGGTGTCGTCCGCATTCGCCTCGCTATCATCTCCGGCGGGCTGCGACAGGGCGGCCGAGTCTTGCGTAGGCACGGCGAGCTGAACATTGACTTTGTTCGGGCTGGGCTGCTGGATGGCAAACATGGAATACGGGTTGGCGGGTTTGGGATCTGGGGATGCGGTCGCTTCGGAAGTTGCTTCGGAAGCGCCCGCCCGCGCCACTGCAGGCCGCCTCTCACCACCCCCTGCAGCCATGTGCCGATGCTGCTGCTGACCGGACAGGGAGGCGAGGAACTCGTCTAGAAAGTGGAGTGAGACTGTGGACCCCGGGCAGCTCCCTAGTGCAACGATTGGATTAGGACTAAGTGACACGGTTATACGAGCCCACTCGCGAAGCAGGTACCCGAACACGGCAGCGGCGCGATGTGGAACATGCAGGGTGGCTTACAGATGACAAAGTCACCGCGCTGGATGTCGGGCCAGATTTTCTGGCACAGTACCCAGTATTGCTCTTCCATGTTGTTCTTGAGGCCCCGAAACTCGCTCTTCCTGAAATCAACGTCGAGGACCTTGTCCTGCTCCGGGTTCATAACCTCGGGCTCCAGATAGCTAGGGGTATACACGGCCTGCGAGGTGCGAAGCGTGCACTCCTTTTCGTGCTTCTGAGACAGCTTGACTAAGTCCCGGTCCCGGCCGTGGAACCTCTTGCCGCACTTCTCGCAGCCATACTTGAAGCTGTGCTTCCGTTTGATGTGGTCCCTGTTTGTGTTTAGCCATTAGCTAAACTGACAAGACCGGACGAGGCGCTCTGGTGTGGTACGTGGGGGCGGCATACTTCAAGTCGGCGATGTCCTTAAACCCCCACTCCGTGCACGCGTTGTCCTTCACCATGTCATATCGCTTGGGATCCTTCGCAGAAAACGGGCACCGCACACACTCCTTGTACTCCTCTGGCCAGGACTCCCTTAGCTTCTCTCGAAGTTTTTCCATGATCCACGCCGCGCTAAATCGAATTCCCAGCTCACCGTCCTCGGGCTCCGAGTTGCAGCCCTCTTCCCGCTGGCAATCTCTGAGGCGCTTGGCGGGCATGTTGGCAACTTTGTACAACACGCAATGGTTATTCTACAATAATTTGAAGATGTTAGGCTGATTCTTCGAACCACTTCTCAAGCCATGTCACGGTCAGCCGAGCGCGTTTTTGATGTTCCTTTGCGGGGGTAGCCTCCCACCCAGGTACAGCTGCTCGTTCGCTAAAGGGGAGATGGTCGAGAGTCTCGATCCAGCTCTGCAGCATGAACCCTCGGCCCTCTCTTGTGCATGTTAGTACTGTATCTCGAAACGATGCTTCCCAGAGGCAGCTCCCAGGGTGCACAGTGGAACGCCTACCTCGTTGTTTTTCTTCTCGACCTCCGAAAGTACTCCAAGCTCGATCGATGTGACATTCGGGTTTTCTAGAGAGTCAATGAGGGGTTCCGCTGCTCGAGAAAATTGGATCTGCGGCTATGAGTTTGGAACTGGCAGGCGCAATACCCATCTATCCATTGCATTTATTCCCACGAGCTACTTAAGGGGTGCCTATGGTGGCGGGGCTATATCGCGATTGCGATCTTACATAACTGGGCACCCGTGGATAGGCCAGGTACAAGAGAGTTCTTTACACTGATTAGGGACAAGCTGCAAAGCTAGGGGAACTGGTAAGATGGTACCTATTTTAGAAGATGGCTAGCTGGCTTCGGCCAAGTACTAACCTACCCAAGATACAAAGGGTCAGTTACTAACACATCTAACTCCCTTGATTGATCCTAGTGGATGCGAGGGCCAAGGAACATTGATAACACAGTGGTCCTCTATAATCCCACTATAACAGCCTCCGCAGCTCTACAACGGAGCTCTAATGCATTTGGAGTTAGGGTACTAAAGCACAGAAACCGCCTAAATACAGCAGGGTTCCGTAGGTTGCAGAGGTGCATGTATCACATAAACGCAGCTGAGAAACCACTCTTTTATCCTTTCCCGTGTCTCAGAAAGGTAGATCTCAGAAAGGTAGATGGAATCCACACCGTGTCTTTACTATTTGCCTACAGACTGGCATACACGCATTACGCAAGTGAGCAATGCTAGAATCTCAAGAACCCTAAATGTGCTAGCTTCTTGGGTATAGCAATGCAGCTCGCAGTGGCCGGTGCCATCGTCGTAAATTGCTATCGGGCTACGCATACGCTGCCATGACCCACAGCTCCGCCTCTTAGTCCTTCTTAGAGCTAGAGCCGTGGTTGCTCTCTCATGGGAGCATTCAAGCAGTGTGCGATCGATTGAGGCTGTCTTCTAAGTCACCCATGCTTCGCACTATCCTTTCGATACAGCCATTATCGATATGATTTCTTCCTATCTAGCCGCGACACCTCTGCCAAGCCACCCCCGACGAGGGCAATTGTTCCGATGAGCTCCTCTCCGCGTACGTCACCAATAGTAACCCGCAAGCTTCCAAGTGCGGCGGCGCGGTCCAGCCCATTCAGGGCGGTGCTTCCCGTCGGAATAGGGATGTAGGGATTGAACAAGGTCAGCGAAGACACATAACCCACAATGTCCGGAGCAAGGGTCATGCATTTGAGCACAAGCCCCGCACAAGCAGCGAGTTGGAGCAGCACGGCTGAGACGAGAAGGGCTACGAACCAACCCCAATTGCATCTGTACTGCCCATCCGAAATCACCACTGTAATATTGGCGGGTGTCCCGTCAAACTTGAGCTGGAGGCCAGTGCTGCCTGAAAGCGTGGAGAGATCTAAGGGGAGCCTCCCCGAGAGTGCTCTATTGGCGTAGGACACCTGCAGCAGAGTATTGTAGAGTATTTCCAACCGTTCGGCGAGGGTCTCGGGCGATAGTTTCCAGAGATCTACGTGCGTCGCGTTGTCTCTCTGGGGACTGGTGAAGGTATACGGGTCATATATCCATCGTTCCTCAGCAGTACTAGGCTGTGTATTACCCGACGGTGCTTCCACAATTGGGAGCTGGGCCAAAGTATTTGGGAGAATGGCGCCTCGCATGACGTTGTCTATTGCCGCGTCGTACCCGTCAGAAAGCAGAGGAATAATACGGCTGGAGTTCGGTTGGCATATGCTGCCATCGCAGCTCACGAGGACCTCGGTATACCGGAGTTCCAGCGAGCAGATTGCTTCGGAGGTCGTGTTTTCTGAGGCTACGCTGATCAAGGAAAATGGACATGGATAAGCGCCGCAATGTTCATCCCTGAATGCTAGACCCCAGGAGCTGCGGAGATCAGTTCCCACCTCGGGGCCAGTCCTACTGTTGCTCGTGCAGTCGACATGAGCGTAGCGCGCTTTGAGTGAGTATGAACTATTTCCTATTGAGCTGACACGTGCCACTGGGATCCCGAGTAAAGAGGTGTAAGTAGAGTTGATGGCCTCGTCCACTGCCTTCCAACCGTCTGCATCCGCTTGACTAGGCGAGTGCAGGTAGGAAGGCAATTTGACATTGCCGTACATATCTGTCGAAGTATTTTGGTACCCGTCGGATGTGGAAACGGCCAGATAAAACGTCGGGCTGAAGGAAGATATACCTTGAGCAAACGTGCCATTGACGAACACAGAATTATGTATGGAGTTTGGATCTAGGTACTCGTAGGTAGTTTCGGTGATGTTAACCAATGGTTCGGTGTCTAGAAGCCGAAGAGCTGCCTGGCCACCTAGAGGGGAGAGCAACCAGGCCGTTGTTGTTAATATTCCAGTGATGCTCCAAGCCTTCAGGCCAAATAGTCTTTCTAAGGCCGAGAAGAGTGACTGGCTACCAACGAGTTGTTCCAGCCTCTGCAGGAAGTCAGAAGGCGCTGTGGTTGCGTTGAAGAGTTTTTGGGCTTACAGCCAGTGAGATGCCCCTTTCCGCACAGAATAGGCCGAGGTACTTGAAGCATCGTCCCATGTTGGCGGCGAACACGATAGGGAAGATGGTTGGCGAGAGGAGTAAGGTTTCCATAAGGCGGTCTCCGTAGGGCGAGACTGGATGGCCGTTCAGCTGGGATGAGAGAATGGCGATTACTGGTGTGGTCAGTTTCTTTGATAGACGCGGCAGCCGCGAGGGTAGACACATACCAATAAACATGAGTGGGATAGAAGCAACGATGACATCGATAACTGCGAGACCCGCACTGGTAAAAGTGACCTGCCCCAATCTTTGAGGCTGCCCTAGAAACTTCTCTTTCTCCTTCGCGGTACCATTACGACAATCATCCTTCCTTGACGGGCATGAAAAAGATGAGTTGGCCACACTAACTGCCTCTGTGGTTTGGGTGGAAATAGTTCGGGTCGGGGCTGTGCCTCCTTCAGACAGATCCGTTATTTCAATAGACTGTATTGAAACTGTCTCTCCTTGGACTGAGTCGGCCGGAGCCCGGGACGAAACGGAGCACATTATCAGGCGCCTAGCCTGTCTAAGAAATCAAGAGAAAGAAGTTGAGAACTCGAATGCAGAGAGAAAATACGAGGACTTATCACGCTTCTCGCGCATGTATGCCGGGATATGGTCGGCCTAGCCATGGGGGCCGTTGTGGCTCATTCGGGCCTTCCAGGCTGAAAGCTGGAGCTGCTGGACGCCGATCCACCAATGATGCCTTGGCGCAACCCTGGGAGAGTTCCTAATTAGGCAAGGAGTTGGACGTATCCCTCTTTGAGCTGAGCAGGATCCTACTGACATCACGGACCGGCTTGGGGAACTGACAGATCACAAGGCTAAAACGTACAGATGGAGTGGGCACAGCCACATGATATGGCATCCAAAATCACAGGTGTGGTAAGCACCAGCATTCAAGCGTTGAGCAGAAATCTGATATTCAGATCTGATTTTCCAGGCGCACGCCGGAATACGAAATATCTCGACGACATATAAAGCACGGCATGGGGTATTCAGACCTGCGGGTCGCTCGGCGCGAATGTCGGCATTCCCAAGCTCACTTCACTGGAGGATAATGACAAGACGAAGGAACGATCCTGGTCTATCTATACTGTAGTTTATTTAGACGAGAAGGGTGGGGAAGAATAAAACAAACTATTGGATGGGCCGTATTTCTTATTGTTTAGGAAATGGCTAGGAACGTAGTCGGCGCATAGTAGCATGGCGTGTAGATGCCCAGTAGCAGACGTCGCTCCAGGATTCGTGCTGTAGTGAGCCAGAGCTCACTATTCATTCACATCCACCCAAGAAACTCATTTTGACGTTTAACTGTGCCGAAAACTTCATGTGAACTTTTCTACACCAGAATAAAGTCTCTCTCCCATTCCACTTGCTAACTCCTAGAAATATCCTAGCAAGAACTACTTTGCCTTCTCACCCTAATCTGAGCATCAGTCCTCGTCTCCCGATCTCCCTTCTATCTAGGCGATACATCACGATGATCGGGACTACTATTTACCTTCTCGCCACAGCTGTGGCCTCGACCATCATGAGTAGAGACTTAACTCTGGCACATTCAAGTCAAACAAGTGGCTCTAGTGCTGATCAGCAAACCAACGCAGGCAACTGACCCTTCTTATCCACTCTACTGTGGCCTCTACGCCACCGCAAGCTTCGAGACAGTGAGGCATATGATGGATTACCTTCTGGGGACCCCGGATACCCAGGTCACTGTGCCTCCACGCTCGTGCTACCGCTTTGCATGCGCGAAACAGAGTGCGATATACCTCTGCAATGTACGTTCCCTGCCCGTTCACCCTCGCACCATCCAACCACAACAAGTCTGACTGTAAAACAACTTAGAATGATCTGGGCGAACTAGTACAGAAATACAGCAGCCTTGCCTCCGGGATCTATGACATTACGCAGTCCTGCTGTCTTAACTCTCGAGCCAAACCTCCCAAGCATGCGATATCTGGTCAGCTTTTCTCGCCAGATCAGAACTATCTTTATAGCATCGCAGTAGCCTATGGCGACTGCAACGATGGACCGTTCACCCCCCCCAAATACCTACCCTCTCTGGGGCCCTAACGGACAGTGCTACTAGGTAGCTACACTTGAGTGACTTGAACAATCTCGCTGGTAGTCTGCATCCAGAAGACAGTTAAATGAACGCTGCGCGGGGTTTCGAGTTGTAACAATACCCGCCTAAGCTTTCATTGGGGAGAGCAAAACGGAGTCGCATTCGCCATTGGGCAAGGGCCACTTGAGCGGCGACTAGGCCGGACGACAAACATGCTAGACAACAGATCTGAAAGTAGACCAAGATAGCATGGACCATGTCGATTCAATCTTTTACAGGCCAGCATAGTGGATCATGGTGATATAAGTATATACAAGATGAAAGTAAAGTTGGCGTCTAGCCAGACGGCATGCGACCAAGACCATTTCTGGCCTTGGGTGCCTGTGCCTCGAAGCGAGACAAGCCGCTATAGCCTCTACGATGCCATTTCAGGCATCAGAAGGCAGCTACTCGTACCTGTAGCACAGGTTCCCTCCTTCTGTGTTCATAACAGCGCCAATCTTGATGGTGCCGCCAATACCACCGAGATTCAGAGGTGTATCGAGGGTGACGTTCTGGTAGGGGATGTCGCCAAAGTAGTTGTAGGGGAAGGCGAACTGAGTGTCGGGGCCGCCGATATCCGTCAAGCGGACCGACAGGTCTACATCTGGATAGTTAGCCACCATGTACTAGAGGGGGTAGTGAGTATATCTGGGAGATACTGACCGTTCTGCTGCCACTTCCACCACGTAAAGTCGAGGCCGCCGTGATGGAGCCAGAAGAGAGGATCGCCAGGCGAGGAGTAGGTACTAGACATCTGTACATCAGAGCAGTTAGGGATGCCGTCTTTCCCTTGAACCAAAAGTGTCTGGGGGACTTGCCTCGCCGTTGTTACCACCAGTGGCCATGTGGCCTGCCGCGTGCAGCGTCATGCCATCAATGCCCAGCGAAAGACCCTCGATCCTGTTGTCCAGTTCGAAAAAGGTGCTCGAGGCTAGACAAAAGTCGAAGATGGTCTGGTTTCCGGTTTTCACGAAAAGCGACGGAGAAAGATCGCGGACGAGGCAATGAGGGTTGAAGGTTAGAATGTTATCGGGACCCATGTTGACCGTAAGGTTTGCGAAAGGGCCGTTGTCAAGGCATCCTGTTCGAGCATCAGTAAGCCGAACACATTGGTGCTGAGGTAGGAGCAAATCAAACCTCCACCGGTTCTGCCCGGGATATCAATCATCCAGCCGGTGGTGTTGGCTACAAACGGTCCGTTGCCTATGACTCGTGGTTAGTGGGACTGAACGTACAGTAGAACATAATGCAGAGCAAATGGGCTGTACCTCCGAAGCCTGTCACAGGGTCGAGAAGCGGCGAGTTAAGGAAGTCTTCTTCACTTCCGGCGTCCAAGGTCCAGTCTGCCAGAGCTCGAATGTCAGTTGACTGCCACCAGAGGGCTAACACGAACAAACGTACCCCAGTATCTATGCCTCTGTTAGCTCTTTTAACTCATCACGGTATTGGTTAGGCAACTTACGGGATAGCTCCACGGTATTGGCACTGGTTCCTGAGTTCATTTTCGAACAAGTTCATGAAGGCACGGTGCCATCTACAAAGAGGTTAGTATTCAGTGTCTGTCCTAGAGGGTGTGGGTGTATTATCGGCGCGTACGGGAGAAACGAGCCCTGTAAACCGGATTAGTTTCAAGCCTTTACTTTCTTCCAGAAGCATGGAGGTGGGAGTGAACTTACAACCCAGTGAATAAAGTCGGTCTGGCTGATATGAACACCCTGAAAATCGTCATACCGGGACCGCGAGCCGCTGAAATCTGCGGTGAGCTGAGCTGGCTTCTGCTGGAGGCACTTGACGGCGTTGATGAAGCAAAGCTTCTCGTCGTCGGTGAGTCTCCGCCTACGCGTCGGACGGTCGTCAGCACCTCGTCTCCATCGTTCCTGGACTTAAGGGCGGGTATGAGCCTACCATTCCTTCCTGATCAACGGGGAACGGCACTGCCTGTTCGCTGCCTCGACGGAGGCGAGCGTGTCGGCATCTGTATCTGTTCCAGCTGCGGGGTCTGCCGAAGGCTCAGGTGTGGCCTCCGTATCAGTCCCCGTCGTAGGGTCCGCCTCAACGTCCGTAGTGGTGTCCACATCGGTAGTGGCGGGGAGGTCAGCCGAAAGGTCGGCAGTTGCCTCGGTGTCGGTTCCAGCCGCGAGGTCAGTTGCAACGTCCGTGCTGTCCGTCACCTGCGGAGCGGCCCGGACCAAGCTGGTGCCAGCCCAGAAAAGGAGAGCGTGAGAGAGAAGCGAAGAGATCTGCATGTTGGTTTGCGGCCCGGTAGCCCAAAGTCGACCCAGAGATGTGCGGCGTGAGGGCGATGAGAACGGGTAGGATCGACATGGTCTCCTAGCTGGTTTATGTACCTTGGCAAGCCCAGCCGCCAGAGAGCCGCAGTTCCTCGATCGCGCCCGTCTATCGCATGTCGGTAGCCCGGTGAGCACAGGGGCGCGCACCGCAGCTTCCATGCCCGCTCCCATGCTCGCACTAGGTAGTGGCCTTCCTTGGGACCGTTACACTCGATTGGTGCACTGAAACATGACTCCTTTTACCTTCCATTTTAGCACCCTGGGCGATCGGTTGCCATGTGGGCTGGATCAACTCGGCCGACCAGTGAGAAGAGGTGTGGTCGTCTAGGAGCTTCTAGACTTGCTCGGGGACCCGGGGGCTTGGTGGAAGCAACCCTCGCCAAGGCGTGGTGAAAACGGGTCGGGCGAGTCTTCTCGGTAGTTGCCTGTGTCCTGGCGTCTGGAAATAGTAGAGCCGGGGTATGCATGCCCAAAACCGGCGGCGCAGCGCCGCAGATGCCGACCCACTTCTGATCCTTCCCCTCCGGCTTCTACTCGATCTGGACCTACTCGCCGTGCCCCTGCCAAGAACCCGTTACAAAGACCCCGGACTTGGGCAGCTGTCAGCGAGACTCCCCGCGCAAACGGCCAGGTTGAATGCATAAACAAGTGCTCCTGACTTGCTGAAGAGCGGGGATGTCTAGGATTTGGACCTGAGATTCAGAGTAATTTGCACGTGGCTAGGACGTGGTATAACCTGACCACAGGGCTCAAGACGCGTGCAGAGCGTCGGCACCAGTATCTCCCCAGTCTTACTGTCCAGGGTTCTGCGAGGCGACAACGACCAATTAATTAGCGGCCCCGGTATGCGCCATAAACCACGGTATGTCTCGATTGCAAGCTAGGAAGTGTTAATACCGTAAATTGTGCCGCCAAGGAATATCAAGCTTTCCCAAAATAACCACCTTGTTATTTTGGGAGAGTCAAACTATTCCTCATCTTTTCGAGCCAAGACGCCCACTCGAGCGTGCCATCTAAGCCAGAGCTTCAATATAGTTGTTGCGCGCAAGCAATCAGTGGCGGAAATCTTCACAACCTGGTTCATTGGTGGCTAAAAAAAAGGTAGAACCTGCCAGTTCTTCGAGCCGTCTCGGCCCATCAATAATGTTGTAAGCTTATCAAGCTTGCACCCTCGTTAGTACGACGTTTCACCAAGGGAGGTATCGCGAACGCCCCCTGGCCCTCCCTTGGCGCAACTGAGGCATTGGAGAAATTGCTTGTATCAGCACAGGGGTCATGGGCCCAAGATGCTGAGCATTTAGTAAAAGGGGATGGCAATACCTCACTATTCTTAGCCGCGCCGGCGTACGATGCAGTCCAACATGTTGTTTACTTGCCCCTGAGCGACATTTGCCTAAATGCCCATGCGTACACAAAACACATACTCTAGGAAGCAGGCTAGTTTGCACGGAGATTCCTCACGGGTATAAAAGGAATGAAGGGATGAGATATGTACTGATGGATATGTACAGATGGACCGCATCCTTCGCTATGAACAAATGGTTGGACGCCGGTCAGTCTCGACCGAGAAGCCCTGGGAATCCGTGTATATGCCATCCTGCGCCACCCATGCTATCGCGAAAGTGTATTCGCGTGATAAAGATAATCAAAAACACCCAAATTCTATCCTGCACCGCGCATCCCCATGTGTCGACATGATCGCCTTGATTACCCTCGCTTAGGCAGAGGCGGTCGCACTTGGGACGGCGCCCGAGCCCGAGGGAGGAGCACCGGAGGGGGCGGTGCTGTTGCCGCCGCCACTGGGGGCACCGCCCATAGAGTTGGCGCTGGCGTGGCCGCCGTCGGCATCGAGGTAGGCGGCGATGGCGTAGTAGCTATCGGAGGTGTAGTCGACAGAGGCGTTGACGCCGATCTGGATCCAGGCGAAGAGGCCCTCGGAGATGTCCTCGCCGAGATAGACGAATTCGGGCATGGGGTCGTAGCTGCTGTCGGTCTGGACAATGCTCCACATGTCATCGTCGTTGCTGGTGATGGCCTGGGTGTTGGTGTTGTAAGGCGCGAGCAGCTCCACCTCGCTGCGCAGGGCCTCTGGGTAGAACAGCTGGCCGATGTGGGTGACGGGAGCATCCCAGACGGAGATCGTGCCGTTGGTCTGCACGGTGGCGTTCATGTGCGCCAACAAGTGGGTGTGGGTCGCACGACCCTCGTAGTGACCGGGGAAGATGGTCTCAAACTGGACGACACCGTCGTGGTCGGTCATCTGGATACCACGGAGGTAGGTCGAGTTGAGACCGTCGGCGGCGTAGTTGCCACTGGTGCTGATGCCGGAGTACAGGCCGGTAGCGTTGCAGTTCCAGATGTCGACGGCGACGCGCGGAACCGGCAGGCAGGTGTTGACGTCGATGTACTGCACCTCGAGGAAGAGGTCGACACCCTCCGACCAGAGCGACTCCTTGACGTTGGAGCGCATGTACTCGCCCACCACGTAGTAAGGGCCATCGGTGACCTCGGGGGCCAGGATGCAGCTGGTGTTGGCGTCAAAGACGTCGGCCAGGGGGGTGAACATGTCATAGCTGTCGATGCCGGTCTGGTTGTGGCTGACAGCTTCCCAGGCCTGGAGGTCCTCCAGGTCACGACGGAACTTCTTGGAGGCTGCAGGGCACAGATGTTAGCGGGACGATCCCCCATGGTTCCATAACAAGGAGAGAGAGAGGTCTTACGGGCCGTGATGCCACGCTTCTGGCGCAGCTTCTCGACGTGCTCGGACCGACGCTTGATAGAGCGGGCCTTGAGCTTCCTGCTGGCGACCGAGTTGGAACAGGCGCCAAGGGAGCGAGCGCCCAGGTGGGCGTTGTGCTCGCGAGCGGTGATCTCCCGCTTCATGTGGTGGTCGCTGTGTGACTCGCCGGGGTGGGCCGCGGCAAGGCCAGCTAGGAGGGCGAGGGCGGCAGCCCCGGAGATCTTGGGCAGGAGAACCATGTTGAGCAGCGGTAAGGGTCACGCGGATCAAAGCTTAAGTCTCGAGAGAAGAACGAATGGAGGAGGCCTAGGGCGTCTGTGAGAAAGCGACTGTGGGGGAGATTGAGGGGACCTGTGGTGGTGGTGAGAGAAAGATGGTCTTGATGGCCAGCCAAGAGCGCAACTCTTATACCACGACCATGTCTTCTCGTCCTCATGATGATGAGGCCCATCAGAAGCTCTCTTAGCCCGCCCTAGGCTGGGTCCTCTTTCCCTCCGGCATGAGGCCGTAAACGATTTGTGGAGATACAAACGGCGGAGGGGTAGGGGAGCGCCAATACGCGCACTGGGCAGAGCCAATACAGTTGCTCCTATCTCTAATCCCCACTGGGGCCGACTCAGCCTCGAGAACGTGCGTCGACCTCGCGAGCCTGGTTAGGACACTCAAGCTTTCCGGGGTGGCACGCCCTTTGGACATGCGAACCCGGCCTTGTCGGGATGTGGGAAGGGCAAACAGACCGGACCCAGTGAGCGCCACTCCGTCACAATCGTTGAGCAAGGGGGAAAGTAGTAAGGCAGTTAAGGGGCCGAGCCTCGCAACGCGCACTCTGCGGTGCAGCGCCAGCCAGCTCCTTAACAAGCACCTTGCCAGCACAGCTGTGTGGCTTTGGAGACGACGGTGGCAGCCGTTGGCTCGTGGGTAGTATGCGGGCCCACGTCCGGTAGTTAGAGCTTGGTCGCTAGGCGAACTAGACCTGCGGTCCACCTACGGGATTACGTATGGGGCGAAATTCTTACATAGTAGCACCGCCATAGTCTATCGAGTCGTGCAGTTCGTCATGACCTCTAGGCTAACGAAGTGCTTCCACCGTCGCCAGCAATGTGCACCTTGCCTTAGTTTCCGTCCTGCATCCGCTCCCGAGCGGATGGCTGTGATCTGATCGATCCCGAGACATGTGGCGCACGTCGCCTGGTCGGGCCAACGAAGGCCCAAAGAAAACACAACAGAAACATCCTTAAAATTTTAAATTCCAATAAACTCAAAACATCTAAAGAACCGCAGGGGGTTCGTCCCATTACGCGTAAAATTTCCTAAATTTCCTAGGACCTGGATGCAAGATGAGATGTCTGTCACTCTCGCAGATCGCATCTGTGAGCCTCTGAAGATCCTTTCCTCTGAAGCCTGCCAAGACAAAAGGATTACGACAGCTCTCCCCACCGTTAGGTCGACGCGGGGGCCGAGACCAAGCACACCCCGGCTCTCCCGTCGCTGCCAAGGTCCCCTGGCTGCGAGCAAATGCCTACCGAACAACCCAAAAATACCCCAAAATCAAGACCCCCTTCCGTGAGGCTGGGTAGTGGTACGCAGTCTATCTGTCCCGGCTGCCCAATCCACCGCCTCTTGCCGCGAGGCCTCGCTCCGCACCCGTGACACTAGGGCACACCCCGGCGGCGTGTGGCTGTTTCACGCCTGCGAGGTAAACAAGAGTGTCGAATCAGGGGCTGCGGATTACCCATTACTTAGCAGACCCGATCCTCTGGCCGAGGCTCGCTCGGGTCGGCTTCGACGAACTTCGGTGGAGACGGAGCATCGTCGAAGCTCGGCCTCACGGACAGTGGACGTAGATCTTTTGCCACGACGGGACTATTTGCCAATCTCCCTGTAGACGCGCTCCATAGCCGTCGTCGGATTGTCATTACCTCACGCAGCTAACACCACACTGAGGCCGCTCTTTCCAGGCCCAGACCACGCGGATCGAAGAACACATCTGCTCATCGTAACGATAGCGTAGAGCATAGAGGGGCCATCTCTAGGCTCTAGATGCAATTCTCATAATAGCCATGCTGCTTTGTCTGCTCTGTGTTACGAAGTGCCGCCGATTATTGACATTCTTCGGTACCGGCGATCACTTCGCCGGGGCCCCTGGGTTGCTTGCGGTATCGCCGGTCTACGGGCCCGGGGATGGAGAGCTATTGCGTCGACGCTAGAGAGACATTTTGTAAAGTGTTGCTTTTTGAGCATCTCGAGTGGAGAAGTTCTGCAGACCCTTAATCTTTTGGAGCATCAAGTGGCTTGGGTGTACCCATATTGGTACGTAGAGATACAGGAAGGGGATCATATTCACAATCATCGGACGGAAACACTCGTCCGATCCCGTCTTCTCCGCGACTGCCACCAGGAACATGTGGGCTTCGCACATTATGGGTATCCCTGGAAGTGCCTACCGGATCCAGCAGCAATATGGGCCTTTCTCCTGTTCGGATAGGACATTGCCTAGTTGTCTGACTTCGGCCTCCCTCACTTACATCAAAGCTGACGTGTTTACGGGTATCATTCATCTATCTACTGACCGTAATTAAGGGCCAGGTCGAAGATGTCAAAGTTTCTCCACTGCCGCGAGCAAGTTTTCTCGCCCTGTCGGATCGGGGTCGAGAGAAGCACCGGGACTTGCTGCTCCGACAGGCCCCCGTGCGAACGCAGCCTGTGTCTCTTCAGCCCGCTCAAGTCGTGCTCTGCCTCCTTGCCCCCGAGCACAGCCTCGGAATGGGCTACGACGATGAAGTCCCCCTCGCGATCAAACGGCATCTCGAACTGCTCCGCCGCCTCCTTCCTCAGCATCGTCAGCTCGACCTTGTCCAAGGTCGATACGTAATTGGCCATCTCAGTGATCTGGTTGCCGTGCGAATCGCTCACGTACACGCGGACGAACCCCCCCAAGGCTCCGTGGTGCTTGACAAACGGGTCCGCGATGGGGCAGATGACACGAGCGCAGCCCTCGCCGAACTTCTCCTCTAACTTGTCCTGCAGGAACAACACGTTCGGTTCCCCGGCTGCGTCTGACTTGTCACTCATGCCGTGGTCGCCCGTGACGCCGATAACCGCGCCGAGATTGACGAACGCCTGCAGGCGCGCGTCGATGGCGGATAGAAAGTTGTCGGCCTCGGGCTCCCCGGGAGCGTGCTTATGCTGGACGAAATCCGACAGGGTCAGGTAAAATAGGTCAGCCCGTTTCTCGCGCAGCAGCTTGAGGCCCGCGTCGAGGACGAAGAGCGAAAGTTCGGCTGAGTACTGGCTGGGACGTTCGTCGCGGCCCAGCCACTTTAGAACCTCGTCGCTGGCATACTGCGAGGAGTAGCAGATGGCGTTGTGCCCGTCCAGACCGTGCTGCAAGATGCGCCGGAGCTTATCCTTCGCCGTGATGGCGGCTACGCGGACGCCGCGGCTGGCCATCTCGGCGAGGATGGTCGACCCGCGGAGGAGCGAGTCGTCCACAATCATGGTCTCCTTCCCCGTCTCGCGGTCGAGGAAGTAATTGGTGGCGATGCCGTGCACCTTCGTCGGCGCGCCTGTGATGATGCACACGTTGTTGGCGTTGGTGACAGACGGCATGGCACAGTCCGCCTCCGCATGGAACCCGTCTTTTACGAACCTGGCCATGGTGGGCAGCAGGCCATCCGCCAGGCCCCTGCGGAGGTATTCCGGGTCGAAGCCATCGATGCAGATGATGACGGTAGGGCGTATGGGCAGCGCATATGTCCTCCCGTGGAGCATCAATGAACCTTCTAAGCCTCCCCCTTCGTCAATAAGGGCTCGATCTTGGGGGTCTGCGGGGTAGGAACCGCGAACCAGAGATCGTGGAAGTACCCATCGCTTACACGGTCCTTATGCTACTAGACACGACGAGCAGGGAAAGAGGTAGGAAGAGAGAGAGAATATCTCCCGGGCTCTTGTGCAGATCCGAGGAAAAATTTGGCACGAGGCTCCCGCCTGAAAGCTAGGAAGTGATCTATACCGTCAACGGACGGAAATGATTATGCTGGGCCTGCCTAGGTACTAAGATAGGTGAGCATGGTGTATGCATGGGTGGCGCCCACGCCCCGATTCGGATGCAAGGTTGACGGGAGCTCCCACATACCGTAATGTCGTGCTTGCGCAGATGGTGTTGTGTCACCAAACTCTATGCCAAGATCCAAGATCGCACGGCAGGAGCCGCTGCAGGTTTTATTTGTATTATCCCCAATCCCGTTGATCTACGGCAACAGGGGCGTGTCTTCTGCGGACCCCGGGAGGAAGGCCGGGAATCGCGAGCCGGTGTGGAGACCGATGTATGTCAACCGGCGCAATTGACTACGGCCTTCGTCCCGATTGCGATTTGTGAGCCTTTGCACGGCAGCCTCAGGCATTACCGGTAGCATCATTCAGCGTAAGGGACGAAACCCAGGCGCATTTGTTAATCACAGTTAGCGTATGCCAAAGCTCCCTATGGTGCCTGAATAATCTGCTTACCCGGAATTGGGCAGTTACGGCAACTTGCAAAATCAATCCTAATTTACTTGAGATATTTGCTCAGAGTAAGGGCCGTATCAAGCGTCTTCAGAGTAATTAACAAAGCACTCCCCTCCTTTAGCGCTAAAATTGCAGTGCTGGACTCCTTGGGGCTCGTTCCAACCCAAGCCAGAGTCCTTGCTAGTCGGTGGCAGCTTAGCTGTTGCTCTCAACTAGGGCCAAGCTAACGCCCTGCACCTGCGGGTACCTTGAAAGAAAAAAACCAAAACCCGCTCGCCCCCCCCAGCGACACTAGGTGCCGAGCTAAAAGTGGATGGTGGTTTTTTTTTTTCTTGCATCAACATCCGAGAGAAATGCGAGTTGGATAAGGTATGGCTTCCAATCCTAGCACAAGCTCACCGCTTACTGCGTCTCTCTCTGTTGCGGTTGAGGGGAAGCTCCTACAGGAGCTGCCCTACCTCAGGAAGCTACAGCTACCCTACCTCAGGAAGCTACAGCTACCCCTCGTTGCCGGCTGCACATCCCCCACCAACAGCTCATCCCCCCCTGGTCAATTGGGCCTAGCTGGTTGGGTGATTGGCACCGCAACCTGCCTCACTCGGCACTTCCCTACGCCAAGTGGGGTTCCATGACACGCTGTGAGACCAGAGCGCCTCCTGGCTTGCCTGGAACCCCGCCGATAGCCAAGGTCTGTTGCTCCTGCTTGCTCGGGGCTGGGGACGTTGCGCGCCATTTAAAAAAAAGGACGCGCGACCTCCGACCGCGCCGCCGGGGAAATTTTTCATCACGGCATCCGGGTTGCTCGTTGGTGTTTCTTTTGCCCGAGCCTCCTCTCCCCCCCCCCCCCCCCCCCCCCCCCCCCCCCCCCCCCCCCCCCCCCCCCCCCCCCCCCCCCCCCCCCCTCTCTTTTCCCTTGCTTCCTCGCACCGCCCCCCTCCGACCCTGCCAAGCTGCCATGTCCGCGCCTGACGCCGAACCCGTGGCCAAGACGCCGCCTCCCGATGCCGAGGAGCTAAAGCGCGGGGTGGAAGGCGAGAGCCTCGCCGGCGCCGTCCCCCACGGTGTGGTCGCGCCCGAGCTCAGCGCCGACCCGGCCACGGTGCCGCCGACGACGAAGCGCGAGATCTGGGCGTGGTACGCCTACTACATCGGCGCCAACGGGCTATCGCTGTTCAACTTCGGCCCCACGGCCTTCCAGAACCTGTTGTCCCAGGCCGCCCCCGAAGACACGGGCCTGCTCGACTTTGCCGGCCGCGCGCGCGACGTCAACAGCATCGTACTGCTGGCCAATGGCATCTCGTTCGCCATCCAGGCCGTCCTGTTCCTCGTCATCGGCGCTTACGCTGACTTCGGCACCGGCCGCCGCTGGGTCCTCGTCTTCTGGTCCCTCGTTGCCTATGGCATCGGCTTCGGGTGGCTGGGCGTCCACGAGCCCGAGCAGTGGCAGACCGGGGCCGGGCTCTACATGGTCGGCCTGATCGCATACCAGCTCACGCTTACCTATTGGACCGCTGCGTTCCCGTCGCTAGCGCGCAACACCCCCCATATGCTCGAGGCGTCGCTGAAGCTCGGCGATGGAGAGCTCACGCAGCTAGAGTACGACAGGCAGGACGAGAAGGAGCGGAGCCGGCTGAGTAACGTGTCCTTCTACATCCAATCGGTTGGCGAGATCGGCATCCTGGCCATCATCGTCGGCATCATGTTCGGCGTGCATGTCAACGACAGCGTCGACGCCAACAACTGGGGGCTGTCGGTGCTGATCGCCTTCGCCACCGCCGTCTGGATCGTGATGTCGATCCCGTGGTTCGTCCTCGAGAAGTCGCGCCCGGGGCTCAAGATCCCCGCAGGCATGAATATAGTCACCGTCGGCGCCTGGCAGCTGTGGGAGGCGCTGACGCAGATCTGGCACCTGAAGCAGAGCCTCATCTACCTCGTCGGCTACTTCCTGCTCGGCGACTCGCTCAACACGACCGTCACTGTCATTGCAACCTTGCAGAACGAGGTGGTGAGCTACGACACCCTGACGCTGACATACCTGCTCATCGTCGGCATTTTCGCGCAGGCCCTGGGCATTGGCGCCTTCTGGCAGATCCAGAAGCGGCTCGACCTGAGCGCCAAGACCATGTTCAACTGGGTCATGGTCTCCATTGTGCTGCTCGACGGGTGGGGTATGATCGGAAACTGGACGGACAACTTCGGATTTCATAACGTATGGGAGGTCTGGCTCTACCAGGCCTTCTACGGACTCTTTGTGTGCCCCTGGTACTCGTATTCGCAGATCCTCATCTCGTCCGTCACGCCCCGCGGCCACGAGTTTCTCTTCTTCTCGCTTTTTAGCATCATCGGCAAAACATCGTCCTTCATCGGCCCGCTAGTCAGCAGTGCCATCATCGACGCAACGCCCGGGGGTACCAACGACAGCGCCCCGTTCTATTTCCTCTTCGCCTTGAGCATCGTGAGCGCTGGCTTCTTGTGGTTCTTCCTGGACCTCGAGAAGAGCGCAAGGGAGCAGGAGGCATTCCTGATCAAGGAGAAGGCGCGCATGGCAGCCAGGGAAGAGGGCTTGAACGACCAATGAGATGCGGGGGTATCCAGTTCGATTTGTTATGTAAATACATGAGGTATATATGCACACGCCACTGCCTGGACCCTAGTACTGCTGTTGAAAGCGTGCTCCGGGACCATGGCTTGTCGAATTGAGAGTGGCCGCCGCCGCCTTACTCCATTAGCTCTTCACTACCCGTTTTAGAACACATTGGACATCCTCCATCGATCCGATCCCTCAGGAGACGTGCATGCGTGACCTTGGCGGCGACTTTTCGGTGAGGGGCTTCATCCGTCGCTGTCTCAATATCCACGGGCACTCCGGGGTGCAGGTGCTCGAGCAAGTGCGTGAGGTGGAAGACGTGCCCGCAGGTAAAGCCCACCAGCGTCTCCGTCTCCCACTCAGTGAACGCCCGGAAGCACTGTGCGCAGTGACCGGGCTGCCATTTCTTGGGCGCCTTGCTCTTGTGGGGTCTAATCTCCTCTATCTCAGCCTCGTCGCCAGAAAGGCTTGCGATGCCCTCGGCCTCACCCTCTGTCTCTTCACCTTGCACGTCTGTTGCTTGAACGTCAACGTGATCGTCAGCTTGGATGTGAACCTCGAACTTGACGCCCTTCTGCTGCCCGCTTCTTAGCCTGTTCTGGGCAGCTGCCACCTCGCTGCGCATGACGCGAGCCGCGCCTAGGCTGATGCTGTACTGAATCTCGTGCTCCTTCATGATGTGCTTCAGGCCCTCGCGCAGGCCCTCGACCGCGAGTCCTTCTGGTATGCGCCGCACCAGTGTTATTGGGTTGATCGCAGTCCCAACCTCCTCGAGCAGACCGCGGATGAAGCGAGGCTTGTCCATGCTGTAATCGAGCAGGTCGTCCCACAGATCCGGGTCGTCTTGTTCCTTGGCAAAAGCGATGGCCTGCGACACGTCGCCGAGGCGGTCGATGATCAGGTACAAGGCACGCTTCACCTGGCCTGTCTTGGAGTAAAGATAGACGAGTTCTGGGACGTAGTTGAGGTGCTCGCACTCGTCGGCGGCCTTGCATAAAGTTAGCACTGATGATAGAGCGGAGGCGATAGCGAGCGTACCTTTTCTAATGCATAGGCGGTCGAGACCTTCAGGTAGTCCATTAGCAGCGGCCGGTCAAAGAGGGCGAAGAGATGAACGGCCTCGTCGGCAAATTCGTCGACCATAGACTGGCTGTCGGCCAGCAGGCGGCCGCGGAACTCCCCCGCATGCTCGTGGATGCCCTCACCCCTCCAGAGCCCCCGGAGGTAGAAGTAGGTGTAGAGATTCAGCTCTTTCTCCTGAAGCTGGCTGACAACCACCTGTGGCTTCACGAGTCCGTGTTGCGCCTCGTCGACTAGGAGAGTAATCGCTTCTGAGGTGGCCTCCTCTATTTCCTCTCTGGTCATCTTGCGAATACGCTCCTGAGGGACACGCAGGCCGATGAAGCTGGGTATATCATCTGCAACGGCTTCTGCCAGGTGGCTATCCTTGATGAGGCGCATGGCTGAATCGGCATCCTGGAGCTTAATATAGCACTTGAGGGCCTCGCGGTTCCGCCCATTGACCTCGTGGAGTCTAGCAAGACTCTCCATGACGATGCGCCAGTCGCGCCCGACCACGCCATCCTCGACGCTGTCTTCTCGGACGTCGCGAAACTTGAGTTGGTTCTCCAAGGCGGTCGTGATGGCTTTCACGTCGAAGAGATCCGGAGACCATCGGTCCAGCAGATCTCTAAACCGTGGCTTGTCGTTTTCGATGTAGTGGCCAAGGACGACCTCGTATATCGTTCCGGGGATAGGAGGGCGCATCTCCTGGGCAGGTATGTAGTTTGCAATCTCGTCGAACTTATTCGCCCCGGCAAACCTCCATACCCATTTCTCCCATCGGTCCGGTGAGCCGAGCACTTTCCCGCATATCTCACCGGCCTTCCTCCAGTCTCCGTCCTCGACCAGTTCTTGAACCCAGAGCTCACCGATCCTTCGCTTCTCTTTTTCGCCCGACGAGTAATAGTGACGCATGCCTTCCATGACGGAAGAAGTCTCTTCGTAAAAGTCGTCACTCTGCGTGGTTCTGTCTGGCGTGGCCGGCGGGCCTTCTAGCGGCCGCTCTGAGGCTATCATGATCTCTGGGTGCTCATCAACAAGCTCCCAGGCTTCTTGATACTGCTGACGATCAAGGAGCCAGCTAAGGTGGTCGCCTAGATCCCGCTTCGTGGCCAAGATGCAGTCATACGGGCTGTGGATGAAGATCTTGATGCCGGGGGTGATGAGATTTGGGTGCACTGTTGCCCGACTCAGACGACTCGGGCCTACCGTGCCCGAGGTACTGGTAGCTTTGGATCCCGAGGCGCCATCACCGCTGTTGCCACTCCTGACGCTGGCTCCTGAATTAAAGAGAGTCCTAGCGTTTATGGTTGCATTCCACATCTCGCTGCCCAAGCCCGTGAGCGATTCAAGCACGCCCCGGGACGAGGCCACAGCCGGGGCAACGTTCTGTGCAGGCAAGATGCCAAGGTGATAGTCGTTCGACGATAACCGCTCGAAGCGGCTTACGCTCAGACCGTCCTTGTCAGCCTCGGACTGCGAACTCAGATCAATGAGCCGGAGCTCTGGCGGTTGGTTGTTAATCTTCCGAGGGATACCGCCTGATGGTTCACTGCCTGTAGAGACACTCGAAATTGCATGTTTGTGACCTCGAGTCGTCTTGACCACGTCCTTGGTATCGTCTTCTTCGTCTTCCTCGTCTTCGGGTAGGCAATAAGCAAGGACCAGGAGCAGGTTCTGGGTATATAGAGAAATGCCAGAAATGATGCAATCCATCCGAAGGCTACGTCGCCAAGTTAGCATGTACCATCTCCGAGCGGACTGTGTTAGTGGCACTCACAACTTCACGATCTCCGCCCGTCCAGCCGACCTCTCGCCCGCGTGCCTACCAACTCCAACGCTCCCCGGATGAACGTGGATAATCCATGCACTGCCTCCCCAGCCCACAAGAAGTCGCTCAATCCTCTTGTCGTCCTTGACCTGCTGCTGTTTCAGGCGCTCTTCGGCAGGTGATACCGCGCTCGCCTGGCCCTCCCTGGCATTCTCGTCTGATTCTACAGCCTGTTCGTCCACCCACTCCGCTCGCCCTTTCCACACACTGGCCATGGTCTCCCATTCACCAGTCTGGGGCCGGTCGATGTGGCCGATGCGCTTCCAGGCGTCTTCAGAATCAGAGCTGTCAAGATGGAGTTTGGTGCGCATAAGTTTGATGCCGTGCTCGTTGAGCCAAACTACATACTTCCCCGTGAGGGACCACTTGATGGTGTTGATAGTGCCCTCTCCCGAGTGCAACACTGTGTCTTTGCCAGTCGTGGCCCCGACCATACTATTAAGCCAGCCAGCGGCCTGTGCCGAGGCTCCTGTGGTGGTGGCGGTGCTTCTTCCTTGGGGCGCACCAACCGTCAGGATGAGCTGACCAGCCAACCCACCCGAGATGTACGTCTTGTCATTCTTGTAGTCTGGGGAGAGTGCCACCGCCTGGACAGGCCGAGCGAAGTTGCGTAGCGAGACGTCCCTCAAGTCGATGAGAGATTGGACGCAAATGGTGCCGTCCATGGACGAGGTCGCAATGTGGATGTTGTTAGAAGGGGTGTTAGGGATAGGCGGCGGCTCCTTAGGCCGTCGGGACGCAGCGGCTGAGGACGGTTGGCTCTCCGATGCTCTCGAACCAGGTCGAATGGGGCTCGCGCCTGATGCTTGGGCAGCGAGCCGGGAAGCGGCCTCGGGCTTAAGTGATGGGAGCGGAGGGGGGAAAGGAGACATAGAGATAGAGGTTACCGAGGCCGCGTGGGCATGGTAGACTCTCAGAGGCTGGAACACGGGGGACTGAATTACATGCTGTATTCTTAGGTTAAAAACGAGGAACAGACCACATTTGGCGCCAACATCACTTACGATATTGCCATTGTGAGTCCCGATTATCTGTTGCAGCGTTAGCTTACCGCCCTCAACCTGGAGCTCAACACTCAACCTCAACCTGTCACTTCTACACGCGCGCAGTGAAAAAACAAGCCCATCCCACAGCAAACGTACCATTTTATCGCCAGCAACCACAAAAGAACTCGTCGCATCTCCATTTCGATACACAGCGCCAAGATGGTGAGTCAAGCGTGCATACTTGAGCTTCGGTTCGTCGTCCGCTCCGTCCTCCTCCTCGTCGTCGTCCTCGCTATCGCCTCCTTCCTCTTCCCTTTCATCATCGGCACTCTCCAGATCATCGGCCACGCCCTCTTTCCCCTCTGCCGCTTCGGCACCTGCCGCGGCACCGCGCGGGCTTGAGGTGGCTGCCTCGGTCCGACCGGGAGGAGGATTCGCTTGTCGGGTCGCGTCGCGCGGGCTCTCATCGCCGGCGTCCGGCAATCCTTCCGTCATCTTGATCTGTCCGGTGAGGGCCAGATCATCGCGAGTCTTCAGCAGAATTAGTGGGTGGGAGCTAGCGACGCAGAGAGAGAGAGTCGCGTAGTCAAGCTTGAGCTTTGCAGTGTCGTACCTCGTGGCTCTAGCCGAAGTCAGGAGGAGCTCCTTCCTACGTCAGAGCTCAGGCACCACCGTAACCGAATCAATCCAGGGTGCCACCAAAGCTCCCACGAATCAACGTCTACCCCGCCATCTAACTTGTGGGGACCTCCATTCCCCGATCCCAATTACGACAGCCTCGTCTGCTTTTGCGGGCGCGTCTTTTCGGTAACGCGTTTTCGGAAAGGCGAAAAGCAAATAAATACCTTCACACGATCTCTATACTCGAACCGCCCAACTTGCACCTACGAGCCCTCATCGAGACGATCCCGTCCCACCCAACCCAATAATTCGACCGAGTCTCGCGGAACCGGCTGCTTATGGAGTAGACGCCCCGCGATGGCGTCGGTGAAGTCCTTGGGTGTGCAAAGTCCCATCGGCCTTCGCCACGCCATCGAGGAAGGGATATTGCCAGAGGATCCTCCCGCTAGTGCATATACATGGGAGTCGAGCGTCGACGCCGACCACCAGGCGGCATGCGAGGACGAGCTCCTTGTCACCAAACAATGTGTCATCTGGTCCCGCGGTGGTCTCTTCCGCAAGGCCTTCAACTTCAAAATCGAGAAGGAGCCAGTTACCCAGGCCCTATTGACCTATTTCCCGAGCTCTCCAGACCATGAAGGCGACTCAGAGGAAGATGACGACGGGAAGAGCCGTGCAAGCAGTGCCAGTAAGCCAGACGAGCACCCACCGCTCTCGAGAGCCCTGGTTGTCTTCCTCAAGACCCAGGCCCACATCTACTTCCTCTCCGGTACCAGCCATGTCGTCCATATGCCCTTCGAGGTCGAGTCTGCCTGCGCCGCCCCGGTCGGGGTCATCATACAGGGGAAATCGAAGCCGGAAAGCTTTTCACCGCTTTCTCTGAAGCTTCCCAAAGTCCCTCCGAACTCCTTCATCTCCCCCATGAGCTCTCCCTTCGCACCGCGGAGCTCCCAACTGACCGCCTTCTCCACGGACGGCTTGGGCCAGCCCAAGACGCTACCATTACGCTTGACCTCGACCTTGGAAAACATGTGGCAGCCACCCCTAGAAACAACTAGCCATCACTGGCCCCGACTTGTTTGTCTCACGGATCCACTGCTCGAGATCGGCCTCGTAGTCGCGGAACCAGACCAGACAGCGGCTAAGAACCGCCAACAGCGCGCGAAGACCACTTTCCTAGATCCATCAGAGGAGATACTGCATGTAGAGGGCCTGCGACTGCCCGGGAGCAGCCGAAGCAGTCAAGACGATCTCATCATTGCTGTGACGGTTAATCGACTCACAAATATGTACACCATCTGGACGATGTCATATATCCATAATGACGACATCTTCATTGGTCGCCAGAAAACGAAGTCCACGACTTCGCGCCGACGGAGCTCCATGGCCCCACCCCTAGTCAGCGGTGCGGCCTCGCCACCTCACCCAGGCGTCCGCGAGAGCTTCGGCGCGCCTCTCCCTGGCAAGCGGTCGAAGAAAGGCGAGAAAAAGGACAAGGCTCTTGACAATGCCCTAAGCTCCTTGGACCCAGAAAAGGGAGGCGATATCACACGACGGCAATCGCGACGGGTCAGCTCCTTGCTAGCCCGTGCAGATTTATCGGTCTCACAGGAGAGATCCAGCTTTGCTGATCAGCAGCACGCTGGCGCTCATGCAACTCGCAGGAATGAATCCCACGGCAGCCAGCGCTCACGAATGAGCGGAGGCTATGGTGGTGTGAGCTTCAGTGGAACGTTCAACCATAGCCTTAATAGCCTCACGGAGGCGCCCATCGACAATCTCTTGGAAGAGCTCCGAGCCGGTGGTGATTTTGAAGGGTTCCATAACATGGGACTGGAGGACCACGAGTTTGACGGTCTCACTCGGGAACTCTTATTTAGTAAGGTCCACTGCTTCGCGATGGACAACTCCAATGTCCGATACTCGCTCTCGAACAAGCCCGCTAGCTCGCATTCCAAAGTTTTCGTGCTTGTCGGACCTGCTTGTTCGACAGACGAGGAAGGCCGAACCCAAATCTTAGTTGGCATCCAGGACCCGCTAGACAAGCGACTGCAGCTACTTACACTGCATGCCCAGAAGCGCAACACCCTAGAGACTCCCGGGCTGCATCGGGCGAGTCGATCAGCCGGCCAGTCAGAGTTCGCCGTAACCTTCGGGCAGCTTAGGAGGGCCCAGAGCGTGGTTGACTCTTGCAAGCTCTCTGATGGAGACGATTCGATTCTCATCCTCTCGGAAGACAAAGCGGGCAAACGGGAGTTGAGTTTGCAAGCTGCCTGGAGTCAATTAACATCTATCGAGCTACCTCTGCTGTTCTTCGATAACCTTGACAGCCTGGACTACTCCGGGCGCCACATGGGAAATAAGGAAGTTCGCGGTAGACGATCAGTCGGTGTCGGAATATCGACAACGCACATCGAAGCACTGTGCCACTCTAAGCCAGGTGGGCTGTTAGACTTCCAAGGAAAAGATGGCAGGTTCCATCGAGTCCGGGTTAGGCTCCAACCCTCCGGCCACCTAGTTTGCAAGGCTCTAGACGCTTGCCGGAGCGTGTTGCATCCCTCGTTCGCGGATAAAATGCTGCCTGGCTGGTGGCACGTCGTCCAGTGGCGCCGGGACCAAGCGCCTCGCGCCGTCAACCTCGAGTGGTCATCTTGGGTGATACTTCTGTTTGCATCATTCTTATCTCTTGCGCCACCTGACAGCCACTTCGAGCCTACCAGCCCGACGCAGACTCCTCGCCGTCGCGGCTCGAACTGGCCTGCAATGCGGACCTATGACAGCCCCAACTCGTCGGCGTACCCGCCATGGGCCCGCAGTCAGGCGTGGACCTGGATGTTGGAGTTGGGCAACACCGGTGGCTCTCAAGGCGAAGGCAGCACATTCGTATCACGGCACATTCAACTCGCAAAACAGTATCTGAATTCCGCCCCTGGCATTTCTGCCTTTGGCCCCCAGGGTTACATGCCAACAGCCAGGAGCAGGGACGACAGCGTTCGGACGATTGCAGCCTCCGGTATTGTTCTCGCCCTTCATTTGCTCTTGGAAGAGCAGAAACTTGACATTATGTCACCCGAGGACCTCTCTCCAGGCCAGACAGATCTAAGGGTTGTGATCTGGCAGGTCGTTAGATGGCTGGACTGGTCAAAGTTTGTGGCCGTCTACGAGCTAGGCATGCAGCCAGAACTCGATCCCAGCTATGACTTTGGTAAGGCAGCCTTCTTTCGTCATAGGAATAACGTTCTAACTGTTGATATAGAGCTTCAACATGCTCCTCGTCTCGCCGAGCCGACCACCGTCCCTTCCATGTTCGACTGGATTCAGGAACGCCTCACTAAAGAAAGCTCGGCCGCGTTTCTCGAGATGGAGGATGTCTTCTCGCTTGCAGTCGGCCAAATCTCCACGAACAGCCCGAGGCGAGCGGTCTGGCAGTCTCTCACTCCCCGAACCTCCATGTTCGTGCGACTCTTCAGCATCCTCCAGCCAGCCTATGGCTATGCAGGATTGGTTGTTGCAATGCACGAGAGCGGATTCACTCCTAAGATCCTCGAAACATTGCCCGAGGCCATCTTGGCTCCGCTCCAAGATGCCATCTCAATGTCTCAGCCTCAGCCCCCATCGAGTTGGTCAAAGGCGCTGCTCCAGCTTGTCAACCGGCCAGACATAATCTCGATCCTCAAGGCTAGCAAGACCTCGCTCGGGTACGGTCCCGTCATGACGGTATGTTCCACGCACCTTTCCTCCCGCTGCACTCAAAGAATCTGACTAACGATTGGCGGTAGATTCCTGATCATGTCGCTAAATGGGATTTCCAAATGTTATGCCAACATCTCGAGGATCCACGAGACCTCGGAGACGATGCAGAAGGTTCAGAACGCCAGGCTATTGTCCGGGCCATGTTCAAGGAGGACAGGAGGTTGAACGAGGCCCAGGACTTGCTCTCTTCGCATAAGCTACGCGTCTTACGCCTGCCCCCAAATCGAGATTGGTCAGAGGCCGAGTATCTCGAGAAACAAAAGGAGCTTGTTGCCACCATGGCAAACAGCACTCTAGCCATCCCTTCGGGGAGGGGTCTGCTGTACTACGCGTTGCGTTGTCCCCTTCTCACTCAGAAGTTCCATATTGGGGGCTTCAACTTGTCTTGTACCGTCAAGCCTGCCAATAATATCGTAGGTGTCGACAAGAACCTGTTCACCGAGGAGAAGATCAACTGGGCCTTCTTCCACCAAGGTGTAGCTGGGGGTCTCGCTATATCACCCCAGGCGAAGGGCATCGACACGTCCTGGATTCTCTACAACAAGCCTGGACAAGATTTGAGTAACCGTCATGCCGGCTTCCTGCTTGCACTCGGCTTGAACGGGCACCTCAAGTCCGTCGCCAAGTGGGTTGCCTTCAAATACCTCACCCCGAAGCACACCATGACATCGATCGGCTTGCTGCTTGGGCTTGCCGCTTCATACATGGGTACCATGGACTCGTTGATCACCAGGCTTCTGTCGGTCCATGTCACCCGAATGCTTCCCCGAGGATCTGCAGAGCTCAACCTTTCGAAGCACACGCAGACCACCGGAATTATGGGCATCGGTCTGCTGTATTGCAATAGCCAACACCGGCGGATGAGCGAGATCATGATGTCAGAGATCGAATATGTCGAAGACGACACTGAGGAAGACCCTCTCCGCGATGAGGGCTATCGCCTGGCCGCAGGCTTTGCCTTGGGCTTCATCAACCTGGGCAAGGGTACGGATCTCAAGGGCCTTCACGATATGCGGCTGACAGAAAAGCTGCTTACCATTGCCACTGCGACAAAACGCGTGGAGCTCGCCCATGTTTTAGACAGAGCAGCCTCTGCAGCTGTTATAGCAATCGCTCTGATCTTCATGAAATCTGAGGACCAGATCGTGGCACGCAAAATCGACGTACCCGAATCGACTCTGCAGTTTGATTACGCTCGACCCGACATACTGCTCCTCCGCACACTTGCTAAGAATCTCATCCTGTGGAGCAAGATCAATCCCAGTCACGACTGGATCAAGAAAAACCTGCCGGAGGAGTACCAGTCGCGATTCCGTCTCACCGACGTGGCAAAGCTGCAGAGCACTGACTTGGCATTTTATTCCATCTTGGCTGGTCTCTGCTTCGCCATCGGCCTCCGCTTTGCCGGATCGGGGAACCAGAAGGTTCGGGACCTGCTGGTTCACTACCTTGACCAGTTCATCCGCATCGTAAAGTTGACCTCGGGGCAATACGACGCAGAGCTCGCGAGGGGGAACGTACGCATGTGCCTCAATGTGCTGGCACTATCTTGCGCCACTGTCATGGCTGGTACTGGGGACCTTGTGGTCTTCCGCCGGCTTCGATCGCTACATGGCCGCGATGACACCAAGACCACCTACGGAAGTCACATGGCTGCCCATCTCGCCATCGGTGCCCTCTTTCTCGGCTGCGGTAGTATCACCTTCGATACGAGCAACCTCGCCATCGCTTCTCTCCTTGTGGCATTTTACCCCCTCTTCCCCAAGGACGTACAGGACAACCGCTCCCATCTGCAAGCTTTCCGCCACTTTTGGGTTCTAGCCACAGATCCGCGATGCCTCGTGACAAAGGACTTCACCACAGGCCAGCCAGTCAGTGTCCCAGTGCTCATCTACCTGCGGCCTAGGTCCCAGTCGGCCAAGTCAACCACAACGAAACTGCACTCGCTGGATAAGACCAGAGAGCCCTTTATCATCTGCCGCCAGACGCCTTGTCTCCTTCCTCCCCTCGACGATGTCTTACTCGTGCGCACGGATGCCGCCGGACAAGGCTTCTGGAATCTCGATGTTGACTTCGAGAACAAGCCCGAGCTCGTCGAGGCTTTCCGGGCGAATCAGTCGTTGTACCTCCGTCGACGGCCAACTCACGAAGGAGCTTTCTCAGCAACCCTACGCGCTTTAGGACGAGAGGCAGTATCGGATCGGCCCAGCGCCGGAGAGCGGGATCCTATGGAGTGGGTGTTCGGCCTCGACGCGCTGAAGAGCCTGACCCATGCAGAACGTGCTCTTGTCGTGGATCGGTTCGGTTCTGGCGGTGGAGTTGGGGAAGGCGAAGGCGCTAGCACAGCTGTTGATGCTCGCCTTGTGCTTGATGCCGGCATCTACAGTTGGTCGAGAGATCGCCTCTTGGGCCTCCGTCTCCTTTTCGAGTGGGCTGACCGCAGGGCGTTGTCTGCCGTTCCATCAACTTCGGAACACGGCGAATCTGAATCTAAGATGGAGAAGAGCCGGCGCGATAAGAGCAAGGGCAAAAAGGTAGATGTCAAGAGAGGAAAGAAGAAAGTATCCGTCGCAGGAGGCTCTACAGAGACAAGCTTGGCTCTCTCTCGGTCCCAGGGAAGTGACGTTGGAGGAAATGGACCGGGAGGTGCCTGGTGGATCAGGGACAGCGTCATCGAGGAATTGAAGGGCAAGACCTGGCTTGCTGGGTGATTAGCCAGTGCTATGATTCGGACCAGTACGCTGGTCCATCTCACGATTGATGACCTGTATAGGACACGATTGATGACATGTAGAGGATTCGCTGGAAATGAGCAACCTTTGCTCAGACTTGCTATGAAGACTACGAATAGATGTTATTTGCTGAGCCTCGGGACCTGGTTGTGCTCTTTTACGCTTGTTCTTCCCGTTGAAGTTGGATCAGCAACTTCCCACATCCGGATCGCAGCGGACCCATAAGCCAGTCCATTGCAACGCATATCCATGACAAGGCGGACCTGAGTTGTGACTTGTGAGCTAAGCAGAAACAGGAGACAGATAGTTCGGTTAGAGCCTTGCTCCACCATCCGGCTCGTCATCGGCCTCCTCGCCTCGCTCGTCGTCACTGCCCCCATAGAGGCCGAGCGTCTCGAACTGTTCCTCGAAGCCGAGATCGACATCCACCGTCTGGTTTCCGGCAAGGGTCACGAGAGACGTGCTATGTGGATTTTGGTAAATGTTCTTGGTCGGCTCGGTATTGGAGTCGTACCTACTGCGCTCGGAAACCTATTTGGGCATGGTAATCAGAACACTTTTCATCAAAACGATCATCAATCAGTCAACTCGACACTTTGGCCAGGGAAGACCTGTTGGTAGGCAGGCAACCAACCTTCTCCTTGATGGTTCGACTGGTATCTTCCCGTATCGGCTCGAGCATCTTGATCATGAATCTCTCGCGGTCTTTAATGCCCTTTTCGCCCTGGTCCTGGAAGACATCCGGCGCTCTCCATTTGGGGTAGAAATTTCTATGGGTCTCGCGCAACTGGAAGCCCAGCGGATGAGCTTCGAAGTAGTACTGGCAGAGCCTGCAGGTGGGCTTGCTGCTGCCAATATACTTGATCTCTTGGAAGAAGTGCGACGAGTGTGTATGCCCATTCTGAATGAGCCAGTCATGCACAACTAGCTCGGCGTGAACGATGGGCCTGAATTCATCATCTTCCGCTTCTTTCTTGATCATTTTGTCAAGGTTTAGCCCCTGTAGCTCTTCCGCTTGCTGTCGAAGCTCTTCGATACGCGGCCCTTCCGACGTCATGCGGCCGATGATAGCCGCTGCCGAATGATCCTTGGTCACTTTTCCCATGAGAGGATTGGGCAGCTTGGGGAATGACGGGATCGCGGTGACTTCGAAGTCTTGAAAGAGCTGAGGCCATCGCTTCCGGGATTCGATCAGAATTGGGATGCTGTACAAGTAGGAGAGAAGACGCCCGGTAGCGTGGCGAACATCTCCCCAGCACGAGTTTTCGTGGCGGGGTCTATGGGCAAACCCTTCGAGAGGCCCTTCGTATATTGCTTCAATGTCAAAAATAAGCCTCTCACATAGTTCCGAGACTTTCAAGTAATAGTTAGCACAGATTCCTCCTAGACGAGAATCATGGAACCTGAATGGGAGCATGTGGCGCGTACAGAGCTCATCACTATTCTCTTTGTTCCGAACCAAGGCTGACGCATCTCGCAAGCGTATCAGTTCATCGCCTGTCTGCTGTACTGCAGTGAATATTGGTTAGCGATGTTGCAATATCAGCTTAAGAGTGCCTACTCACACTCCAGAGCGTCCGTTCCTTCACCTCCTCTGGCCCTGCATGTTTCGATGCAGGAGTCAGCTTTCTCATGGATGATTCTTGCATAATCTCCAGCCCGGCCCCGGACAAATATCAGCAGTTTTCTCAGAATCTCGGAGCTCCTATCCTTCCGCCGCAGCTCCTCTGGAGAGTACCGGCCCACGTAGTGAAGGATCTCGTTGATGTACGTTCGTGTTTTCACTAGCGCAGGCTCCATTCGATGGTTTGACCCAAAGACATAGTGAATGCCCGACGGCAGGTTCAGGATGGCAAAAGCAGTGACCGTGTCGCCGCCTTTGCTGCTGTCGCAGAGTTGGGCTAGCTTGTTTGTAACGGCACGAAAGAGCCACTTATCTGGCTGGTTTGCGTTTGGTGCCCTCTCAGGCGGCGGCGGACCAGCACTCCCATTCCTCGCATATATTCGGTCGAGGCACTGGTAAAACAGAAGGACTTCATAAAACCGATTGCGCAGGTTGAACCTGACTGGAATTGGCTTCCCTCGGTCCCCACTCGGCGCCGGAGGGGCTGCCTGACGCGATCCTATTAGGAGGGCGAGTCAGCAATAGCCTCGAGCCAAGTCATAAAGACTAGCATAAGAAGCGAAGAATAGAAATGCCAGATAAATTGAAATCGGGCGAACATGACCAGCCGCCGTTCGCGAGAGTAACTTGAGGAAGCTTGGCAAGACTTACGCTTAGCCATCTTACCGATTTCAAGATCAGGTTTCTTCTTCCTTTGACGGTCAGAGTCTTCGGTACCCTCTATCAGTCGTTCTTGTTGACGGAGGTAGTCATCCAAGGCTTCCAAGGGGAAGAAGGAGGCTTGGGACTCTCGGTGCGGGGCCGGGGAGGCGATATAGATCGAGGATATCGTCGACATGCTGTCTTATATGTCTTGGTTTTCGTTTTGGGTCTGAGGTTCTTCTACTCGTTTCCGTCAGCATGCAGGCATCGAACTGCCGAGGACGGCTGGCTTCACCGAATTTGACAGTTAGTGGAGCGCAGGGCGAATCGAAATAATCACCGGCGCCTAGTGGTCGAGATGATTTGGAAAGCAGGCGGGAGGCTCGACACATGCGGTGCCGGTTGAAGCGGCGTCGACAGGCTCTGCTCAGCCTTTCTTTCTATGTCCTGGAATCGGTGAGAATGTCGGCCCGCTTTGGGCCTCTGAGGCATCTGGGCATTGGTTGGTCGGTATCCGACAAAGATGTCACCCAAAATGCTTCTTGATTGGGCACTTTCTGGGGGGGTGTTTTGGCACATTCAGGCCGAGCCTTTACACGCTGTTGGCCTCACTTGGGCTCCTCAAAATGGCGCAGGAAGACGCGACGCCCTGCTCGGAAATGCATGCGTCCGCCCCAGTACAGATCTAGGCGCCTCATATCTTTGCCGAGACTGACGGCCTCACAGACTTTACCGATCCAGATTTTCAAGATCACAAACCAGCTGGGAGGTACTTGCATGCTGTCGGCTGGAGCCATACGCCAATGAGGGCGATCATAGCTGCTAGCGTTGTAGGCCTTGCAGCAATGTCCGCAATATCCGATCAGGTCTCGCGTGAGCGGGCTGTGACAAGCCTGGTCGGAGTCAGACAGATGCAAGAGAGAATTATTCGAAATGTAGGCAGAGAACTTCATGGAAACATGCTGTCGAGATGTGCGTCTATGGTAAGGCGTTTTGGAGTCTTGGAGACTAGGAACCTATCCTATCAAGGGAAGGCCGACGCGCCTTGTCCGCCGGTCTGCGTAGTATTAGCACCTTCAATCCTGAAGTTATGTTGGCCTCCGATATTCTGAGGCCCTCCGTTAGGGATTGTGTTTGTCCGATGAGCTGGCGGAGTGGGTATTTCATCTGCAATGGCGTCCCTCCTGACCAGCGCTGAACCGTCTCTCTCCCTCCAGGACCCTAGTCCAGCTCATGTTTGTCAACACGGCCCGTCTCGTCTAAAATTCAGACATACATCTTTCAAAATATTACCTATCACTATCAAACGCCTGTTGCTTCGTCGCGTGTAGCTGCGGCGTTGCTCTTTCGTGCTGTTACAGTGCCTGTTGCTACGATTCGGCGAACCTCCAACCAGCACCATCTCCCCCCCCCCCCCC
>MU270055.1:168494-185604 GCA_021432635.1 Thozetella sp. PMI_491 | reverse complement strand
CCCCCCCCCCCCCCAAGATAGCGGTCGCTAGAGAATGTGATTTTCTCTAAGAGGAAATTTCAGTCACTCTTGCAAAATTCCAACAGGCCACCTTGGCTTGTATCCACAAAACTTCTCTTGGTATAGCCTCTGGAAGCTGAATATCTGCGTATAATCGCGGTGCAGGTAATGCGACCTATGCCAGGTAAGACAATGAACACAGACTAAAGAAAAGAAAAGAAGTTCGAACGTCAAAATAGAGCAGTTCACATTCTACAACACCGTTCCAGCTGCTTATTTTAGCTATAATACGGTTGACTACAGCGTTGGCGTGACAAACCTCGCTTCGGAAATCATGCCCAATCATTCGAGCTCATCCTCCAGCTCCAAGCGCAAGAAGCCTAGAGAGGCTAGCCAGAATATACCGTGGGATACTCAGGTTTATGCAGAGTCTTCAAACTATGCGTCATCTGCCGAGGCCGGCAGCTTTGCCCACTATCCGGCCCACAACCCTGTGACCTTCGAAGGATATGGCATGCCCTCTGCTAGGGTCCAGTCGGCCTCAGATGACGGGTTTGCATCCTTCCCGTCCCACACATTCGCACCAGACCAGCAACCCGCTTTCGGACAGGACCTAGTTCCCCTTCCTCAGACTGAATCTTCCATGCTGGAGCCTTCCGATGCTCCGTCTTACGGCCTGTAGGGTCGCCCTCCAGATGGCATGGCTGGAACCACCCCCGAAGTACAAAACATCGACCCAAGACTGCTTTCCAATTCCCCTAGCCTTACACACGCTTCTTTTCATCCATACACCAATGATTTTGCAAACCAGTACTACGATTTGAACCCTAGTTTTGAAGGTGGAAGCGCATCGTATTCATTTCCAACACCACAATCGCCTTCCATGTTTCTCCCTCCACCCGACCCATCAGACTCGCCCTCTGTGGCATTCTCCGATGGCGATCCATTGTATCCGTCGTCAACGTCGTTTGGAGGTCTTGATTCCGGCCTTGATTCATCACAGCTACCTCCAATCTCGAGCCTCGACATTTCGCAATCACCCTCCATGGTATTCGTTCCACCCGACGGCCTTCTCCCGCCGGCCAGTAGTGCAGAGGAGATCGCTCAGGAGGACTCATCTACGCCACCATATTTGTGTCCTGAGATGGGATGTGGCGAGAGATTCCCAAGAAAATGCGACTTGACGTAAGTGTATACCTTTCCGAATATTGCATCGTTCGGGCTCAAGAACAAGTTTAACCCTTTACTAGCAAACACCGCCGAAACCACGACCGTCCCGTTCACTGTCCTATCCAATCATGCGAAGTGAAAAAAAGCCAGAACAAAGACCTTTACCGCCACATTTGGACTTGCCACAAGAAGTATGCTGAAGATAACAATATTCCAAAAGAGCAAGATACGTGTATGACGTGTGGTTCCGTAGGCCGAAGGGACAACGTCAAGCGACATCGCGAACTTTATGGCCATGAGTAGGACAAAAAGACTTGGAGATGACTGGAGGGGATTTCTCGAAACTTTTGGTTCTTTATTTCCTATATAGAGCTTCTGCTTTTTCGCCACAGAGTTTGTTCTTGAGCTGGAGGGGGCACGATGGGCTCTCTCGATCCCGACGGCCCAACATAGCTTGTTATTTCTTTGGCACACTGTTCTTGGGTTCCTATCTAGGTAGCCTTTCCCATCACAAGACCGTTCTTTCTGTCTGCTTTTTTATTTTTATTTTATTTATTTTATCTCGTAACCTGACCTAAATTGAGACATCTTGCACCCCTCCTCCCCTTCACTCATTAATGCCGGTTTCTCTCAATTGACTTATTTGGCGTGGCCATCCGGGGAGTTGCAACGTTGATATCCAATATTTATTGCCTGCCCACTTATTTTACCCTGAGCGCACTTGCTCGCAGTGATTGGTGCGCTTCTACCTAGTTCCTGGGCCTTACACGGACAATATTGGGTTTGGTCGTGGAGGTGCTCCAGCGTGATCCGTGAGTAGGATAAACGTAATGTATTGAACGGGCTAACCCTGCCTCTTCTGACTTTCTCCATAAA
Organism: Thozetella sp. PMI_491; assembly: GCA_021432635.1. Lineage (NCBI taxonomy): Eukaryota > Fungi > Ascomycota > Sordariomycetes > Chaetosphaeriales > Chaetosphaeriaceae > Thozetella > Thozetella sp. PMI_491. The sequence continues at coordinate 183,558 of MU270055.1, read as the reverse complement.
GTGTACGCCGGGATATCCTCCCAGGGTCAAACAAAGGATCAAATTCCTCTCAGCTAGGAACTGTAGTATTTCAGCATGTATAATGTACTTCATATGTTCGTGTAGCCTAATCTTGACTCCCTTGCTGTGAGGTGATTTTAGCCTACATCAGTCGGTTCAACCGATTGTCACCACCTCCGCCGCCGCAACGTTTCTTGAGCTCGCCGTGGTGCCACTAACCCGGTCGCACGCTCCCAAAGTCATATAAGACAGGCTCCAACTCGAATCTAGTCTTGATGAATCCATTTTAAGTCTCCGAAACAAGACTTGTCCCCATAAAATTTCACATATCTGCAAGCAGCTATGAAGTTGACCGCGATTCTCATCGCCCTGGGCTTCAGTGGGTAAGACGTTTTACCCGTGCCGAGCGTGACTGTCCTATAAGTACCTACTTAACTAACCTTGGCGTAAGATTGGGGCTAGGAATCACGGAAAGACAGAATGGGGCGGGATCCGGGCCCCCACATGTCGTGGCTCCTGATGCCGTGGCATCAACAATAACGGCGGCTTTGGCCCAGGTGACTTGTACCACGACAGAGACGCAGACGTGGTATTCGACGGCTGGCTGCAACTACACTTGCTCAACGGGAGCTTGCTATGCAGATGGTGAGTGAATATATGTGTGTGCTCTAGGGCGGAGCATGAGCTAAAAGGCTTGCCAGCGGCGGTCACTCTCAAGTGCGGCTGCGACAGGATGCAGGTTGTAACACGAAGCACCACCGTCTGCGCGACGCGCTCGTCCTGCTATCAGTGCACTACTGGCTGGGGCATAGCGACCATCAAGGAGGCCTGCTCGAGTGCCCCGACTCCAGGCCCACTGCCGACCAATGCGTGAGAATATTGGTGTGGTGAGACGCGGCAGCAGTTCTGCGGCTTATACAGGACCTTAGCCCAGCCAGGCAAATGTCAAGAGGCCGGAAGGACCCTTTGTTATTTTGTTCTATGAGATAACACACCGACGTGGCTCTTGCGTTACACAAAGCTGTGCCGTGGGCATTCTGGAGCGTTCGAGGAACGAGAGGCTCTCCGCTCGCTGTGCCGTGCCGCATGTTGGGGTAGCGGGATTCAGCCATCCGATTGGCACTCCTGCACCCCGAGTGCCTCTGAGATCTAGAACACACGCGGGGACAAAGCATTCCATGTTGACCACAGGCCTTGCGCTAGTAAGCAAGGGCAATGCAGGCCTAATGACTGATATGTTCGTAATCATAGTCTGGGGGCCGTTGGAAGCGCCTACGCAGGATTATCGATGCCGTTTTTCGAATAGCTGGCTCACCTCCGCTCGGGCCTAAGACGTTCTGCGGAGTAGCAATGCGGAGTAAAAAGGGGGCACGAGATCTGCCGAGAACGCTACCTTTCGGCAGCTGCTGGATGCGTGGGTGTAATGGCTATATTGCCCGGGAGATCTTGTGCTTGATGATGTCGTTCGCCCCCACCATCGGATCCTAGATATTTTGGCCGGAGCCTGGAATCTACGCCTGGATCACGAACTAAAGCAGATCCAGCATACTAGAAGCTCAACATCGTGCAATTTCAGAGGCAATTGAACATCTAAACAATCATGGAAGCAGAATTCGCCGAGCTCAAGAAGCAGGTGGCCGCTCTCCAGAAGGAGCTGTCCCGCGTGGCTGGTGGGTTCACCCTCGATAAGGCGACGGCGAAGGCGAAGGCGTTGCTGACCCTCGCATAGACGAAGCCGAAGTCCGCAAGGTGCACTTCAAGTATGGCTACTACCTCGACAAGTGTCTCTACAACGAGGTCGTCGACATGTTCTCAGACCACCCCGACGCATACGTCGAGTTCCTGGGCTCGCGCTACCGCGGGAAGGAGGGCATCAAGCGCCTGTACCAGGGCCGTTTCCAAAACACCTTCGTGAAGGGCCGCAATGGCCCCGTCCACGGCTTCTTGCTGGACCACATCATGATGCAAGACATCATCGACGTCGATCCCTCGGGGACGCACGCCTGGTGCCGCATGCGCGCGCTGATGCAGGCCGGTACGCACCAATCGATCCAGGAGGAGCACCCACGCGGACACGCGCAGTGGTGGGAGGGCGGTCTGTACGAGAACGAGTACATCAAGGAGGGTGGGGCGTGGAAGCTCTTCCGCTACCGATACTTCCCCTTCTGGCACGCCGACTTCGAGAGGGGCTGGTCGCACACCAAGAAGAACTACGTGCCCTGGCCGACCAAGACGTTCCCCGAGGACCCCCTCGGGCCGGACGAGATTTTCGAGCAGAAGATGCTCTGGCCCGACACCAGGGTCATCCCATTCCACTACCCCCATCCTGTCACAGGCAAGCCCGTCGCCGCGGACGACCTGCGCGCTCCCAGGTGGGGACAGGAGGTGAGCGCGTCGGATCCGGCGCTGTCGCTGGCCCTCCCGGAAGGCCAATCGCGGCCCGGAGCCACCGACGCGGAGTCCAAGAAGGGTGACAAAGTACTCCCCGAGCTGGTGCAGAACATCCCCCCTGAGGCTTGAAAAGGTGTAAGCCACTATGGCGAGGCGTGCAAGCTCGCTGCTTATACGAGGAGATAGCATCAGTGAATCCACAAATACAAACCCCATATCACGTGTAGCTCTCAATGCTGTGAAGTCGTAGATTTTCCACTGGAGGGATCGAATTTCCCTCCCATTCGGGGGCTCTCCAAGTTCCCAAATTTCATCCGACGCTGCCAAGCACTCAAGCGACTGCCGACGAGTTGGAGATTCTCCCCCTCCACGTCCCACACGCTATCCCCGCATCCACTTATCCGGGGTTGGACACATGCACCAATTTAGCGAGCCGGATAGGTAATAGCAGACCATGCTAGACGCACCCTAGATGAGCCAGCCGCCATGCCCATGTGCCGCAGACCCTCCCCTGCCTCTGCCCTCGTTGGCCACGCGTGACGGTGGGCCCATTGTGAACAAGTGGTAAAGAGCGACGACGGCACTTCGGGATGTGGAAGGCCCCGGGCTATCTTGCCCACGGATTATCATATGAATACGAGGCACACAGGTAAAAATTGGCCTCTCGCACCACAGTCTGCTTCGAGCTAGGACTGGGCTGAGAAGCAAGCGCACATCCCCTCGTCCAGCAGGAACCATGGCCCACATCTTCGATATCGCGCCTGCGATCGCCCAGTACACCAATGGCAAGAAGACGGGCGCCCAGGTGAAATACCCCGAAACCGATGTGTTTCGCGGCATGAACAAGCCCTCACGGTTTGAGGGTGATGTATTCGATCTCGAATTCACTGGCACTATCCCCGAGGATATCAATGGCACCTTCTTCCGCATCCACCCAGACGCCAGGTTCCCGCCTGTGTATGAGGATGACATCCACTTCAATGGCGACGGAGCCGTCACGGCCATAAGAATCGCCAACGGCCATGCCGACTTCAAGCAGCGCTACGTGCAAACCGACAGGTACAAGGCCGAGACGGCTGCCCGGGGGGCGCTGTTCGGCCGCTATCGGAATCCGTACACGGACAATGAGAGCGTCAAGGGTGTCATCCGGACTGCTTCCAACACCAACATCACGTTCTGGCGGGGGATGCTGCTTGCTAGCAAGGAGGACGGGCCACCGTTCGCCATGGATCCCACCACGCTGGAGACCATCGGGCGCTACGACTTTGAGGGCCAGATTCTCGTGCCTACCTTCACGGCGCACCCCAAGTTCGACCCCGATACGGGCGAGATGCTGTGCTTCGCGTATGAGGCGGGCGGGAATGGTGCCGACTGCTCGGTCGACCTCGTGGTCTGGACCATCAACGCCGACGGCGTCAAGACAGAAGAAGCATGGTACAAGGCCCCGTTCGCTGGCATGATCCACGACTGCGGCATCTCCAAGAACTACATGGTTCTGCCCCTCACGCCGCTCAAGATGTCCCTAGACCGGATGAAGAGCGGCGGGAACAAGTTTGCGTGGGATCCAAACGAGGACCAGTGGTATGGGCTCGTACCACGGCGAGGCGGGAAGCCGGAGGATATTATCTGGTTCAGGGCTGACAATGGTTGGTACCCCCCCATCCTCTCTTAAAAAAATTTAGCTTGTCGATGTCTTACTAACAATCTCGAATAGCGTTCCACGGTCACGTCGCGGGCTGCTACGAGCTCCCGTCAGGAGAAGTCGCCTTTGATCTCACGGTAGCCGACGGAAACGTATTCTTCTTCTTCCCGCCGGACGGCCTCCAGGACGGAGAGCTCTCCAAGCGCAACAAGCTGAGTAGCCCGACAATGCGCTGGATTTTGGACCCGAAGGCGAAGACCAACACCAGGATCAAGCCGTCCCTCGTCTGGTCCACCAACGGCGAGTTCTCCCGTATCGATGACCGATTCGTGACCAAGCCGTACAAGCACTTCTGGCAAGCCGTGGTCGACCCTACGAAGCCGTACGACTTCCAAAAGTGCGGCTCGCCCGCCGGCGGACTCTTCAACTCACTGGGCCACTACGTCTGGTCCGACGAGCACGTCCACGACCAGGCGACGAACGGCGCCAATGGGGCAGAAAACGGCGCCACAGAGCCGATCAACGGCAAGTTCGGGCTGGAAGACGTCTACTTTGCCGGGCCGACCATGACGTTCCAGGAGCCCAGCTTCATCCCGAAAGACGGGGGCGGCGAGGGTGAGGGCTACCTGATCGCGCTCCTGAACCACCTCGACGTCCTCCGCAACGATGTCGTCATATTCGACGCCCAGAACCTCTCGAAGGGCCCGCTTGCCGTCATCCATCTCCCGCTAAAGCTGAAGCTCGGGTTGCATGGCAACTTCGTCGACCACCGAGACATCGACGCATGGAAGAAGCGGCGCGACGCGAATGGCGATATTGGGCCGGTGCAAGTGGCAAAGGAGATGTTGCCGTGGCAGAAGCTGTTCTTCGCGAACGAGATTGGAAACGGCGCGTAGATGCTAGTTATTGCAGATCCTAGAGATTGTATATGAAAGCTAGTATTGATTATTACGCCGTGTTGGCTTTTAGATGCATCATGATCCGGCCCATTGAATTGTAGATTTTGGTGAAAGCCCTGGAGAAACATAATCTGCCTTATAAGTAAAAGACTGTGCTCTATAACCAAAATAGTTACACGATTGGGTATGTGTGTTGTGTAGCTAATTGAATCTTGATTAGTTGGCTCACTGGCGTATCTGATGTTATAATCTTGGCATCAATCGACATTCTATGGGCGTACGTGGTAATTACCAGCCTTAGAACGAGCACTGTCTAAGGCACACTTCGGGCTAGGCGCCACAAGGTGTTGAATGTGCTCTTCAAGGAGCTTAATTAACCATATATTGAACACCCGATCAGGGCTGACGGACTCTCTAAGCTCGTCTGAGTGAGCCTAGTAACTTGTTTTCATCACAGCTCCTCTTCCACCGTCCATCAAGAGATGGGTCCCGTTGCAGTAGGCTCCCGCTCGGCTCACCAAGTATAGCAGGGTGCCGGTCATCTCCTCGTCACCACCGAACTTGCGCGCCGGGATGAACTTTGGGTCATCATAGCCCTCCTCCTCAGGCTTCCGGGTCGCTATGAGGCCGGCCGCGAGCTCCGACGGGAACACTGCCTTGAAGTCAGGAGGTAGCCACAAGTACGTGGAAAGACAGGTCACTTACGCCCGGGTGCCAAGGCATTGACACGGATGCCGTAGGGGGCTAGGTTGGTGGCGGCGTTCTTCATCAGCCACATGACGGCGGCCTTGCTGCCGCCGTATGCCGGTGTCGAAATGTGCATACGGCTAAACGCAGCAATGCTGCTGGTGATAATGACCTGGCTCTGCACCGACAGTACCTTGCTGCCCGGCTTGTCAGGCGCGCCGAATCCGCCGTCCAGGGCCTTCTTGTTGCCCTCATCCAAGAGCTCGAGAAAGGCGCCGATGGTGAAGAGGACACCAGCCACGTTGATCTGGAAGGCGCTTGTGAAGTCCTCGACCGAGTGATTGGTGAACAGCTGCTCCCGCACCTCCTTGATCGACTTGGTCGGGTCGAAGCCGTTCGGTGTCCCGATGGCGCCCGAGTTGGCCACTACCAGGTTGACGAAGCCGGCCTCGGCCGTAATCTTGTCGACCGCCGCCTGGAGCGACTCCTTTGACGTCACGTCGCATTGAATGGGCACCAGGGCGGAGTGCTGCTGGGCGGCGGATTCGAGCACGTCCATGCGGCGGCCCAGGATGTACACCTTGCTCGCCCCGTGGTTCGCAAGCGCCTTGGCCATGATGAGGCCGATGCCTATGGTGGCCGTCAGTCGGTGATTTCATGCGTGAGCACACCGATTGCTCCTCCACTCACCGCTGCCGCCTCCGGTGATAACGGCCACCATCCCGTCGACCCGAAAGAGCGAGCCTGCTTCGATATGCGCAGCCATGGTGTTTATGTTTTTGTCTTGGCGGGAACCGCTTCTAATGGAAGGATACAAGTGCCAAATCTCTGTATCCGCCTTTTCTTGGTGCTGTGGTTGATGTTGATCTCCGGGTGCGGCCTATGGGAAGGATAAGGATTTGGCTGAAGGTGTTCCCCACCTGTCCGCGGGTCCGGGACGGCCGGCCTCGTTTACTTTGCCCACTAACTTTGGACGCCACAGCAATCGGTATAAACAGGTCCATGCCCCCCGCAGCCGGACCGGAAGCTTTTCAGCCAATCCCTATGTTATCTAGCTCCACCTTTTTCGTTTGGGGATTCCCGGCAGCGGGAAGCAGCAGAGGTAGTCCGTAATCTCCGTCCGGATCTGACGGCGCGGCAGCGTCCGCGGTCCCACTCGAAGTGCTCTGTAGCGAGCACTCACCAATAGTTGATCAACAAATGCGGGACCACATTGTATACCTACCTAGGCATAGACAACTAAGGTATACTGGATCGAAAGAGTCCCGCGCTACTGCAGGTGTTGTGGCGATGCGGAATAGGCCATTAGAGTAGTTACAGAGCCCCAATCCCAGCTATGTACTCGCACATCTGGCTCGGCTTTATACTTAACCCCCGCACGAATAATATTTCGCCCTAATTAATCTTTGTCTTACAGCACACCGTGGAACCCCCGACAGGCGCGTAGAGAGACGTCGTACTGGGTTGCTCCATGTCCCTCCCGAGCACACTCAGTAGGTGGAGATGGCCCTTGCCCTCAGCTTGGACCCGAATTTCCATAGGAACAGCGGGGCAGGAACCGCAATCAGAAGGCCAGCAAAGGCCAGTGTCGTGTTGCCCCAGCCATAGCCCAGCGCATCGTACATGGTGGGGGCGAAGAGGGGGAAGAGGAAGGCGGCCAGGCTCCGCAGGAACTGGGAGGCGGCCAGGGCACTGCTCGCGTGCTCTGCGTAGGTATCCATGACATATGCCTGCAGCGGCATGCCCACCATCTGCAGCCCAAACATGTTGATAAAGATGCCCAGATCCACCACGGCCCAGTGGACGCGGTACTCAGCCGACCAGCCGTATATAAACAGACCGAGGAAGCCGATGGTGGCCATAGGAAAGCTGAGTGGGATCCGTGATTCAGGGGCAATCTCGCCTCCATTGGGCGACTTTGCCCGCAGGCGCGCGTACATGTAATCCATCACCTTCCCGCCGAGCTGCGAGCCGGCCATCTCGCCGATCGCGATTGCGAGGTAGTGCAGTCCACTCATCTCGGTAGATTCGCCGTACTTCTTCGTCCAGACCTCGGCGAAACTCGACAGGACGATGTAGAGAAGGCCGTAGTCGAACGCAGAGATGATGGCGGATACCTGGATGATGGGATGGAAAGCCAGGAGGCGGAGGGGCCGGGTGAGCGCCTTGGTAAGAATGGCGGCCACAGTGGCAGATCCAGGATGAGCCGCTTGAAGGCGGTCCAGCGCCGTCTGGTAACGCTCGTCTCCAGTCTCGCACCTGAGCTGCTCCGCCCTCCGCTGCAGGATGTACGGCGCGTATGTCTCGCGGAAGGTCGTGAACGACACAAGAATCATGACGGCTTGGAAGATGGACGTGGCCCAAAACATCCACCGCCACGTGGTTCGTGCAGCCATGAAGCCACCGATGATGGGACCTGCACAAGCGCATGAGAAAACAACACTCCTGGCTTATACGAGGTGGGAGCGACTTACCGACAGCGGCGCCAAGCACCGGAATCAACAGGTAAATGCCGAGCGACCGGCCGCGCTGCTCGGGGCGCCACATGTCGCCGAGCACGCCGCCGGCGAGGGCGTAGATGGCACTGGCCCCAAAACCAGCGAGGAAACGCCCGGCGATCAGTAGCTCCTTGGTCGTGGCGAAGCCGCAGGCGATGTTCCAGACCAGGAACCACAGATTGGATGCGTGGAGGATGCGCTTGCGGCCGTAGACCTCGGACAGCGGGCCAATGACCAGCGGTCCGAACGCAGCGGCCAGAAGGTAGATGGAAAGGGCCATGACCGACTCGGTCGAGCTCATGTTGAGCTCCTGGGAGATGAGATTGAGGGCCGGCGCCATGATGGTGGAGACCATGATGCGGTTGAACCCCGTGGCGGACAGCACGTCCGTCACTGCCCACTTGCGGCCGGTGGGCCAGTTGAGAGGATTATCCGAGTCCGTATCCGCGAAGGCTACAAGGTACGGATCGTCCTTCTTGACCGCCGCGACAGCATCTTGCGTCTGGGGGGCCACAGGGGCTAGCTCGATGTCCATCTCACGAGAGGGTGCCGCATCTTGGGCGTTGTCTGGCTGCGCCGGTACGGCAGAAGACATGTTGGTGGGTTGGGGTGTGCAAAGATGAAAAATAAAACATCCAATAAAAGCCTGTCGACCAGAGCCACTTGCGAGAACCGAGGCGCTCCGAGGTGCTGTCTTATACGAAACTCGGTCAACCTACGAGCCGACTTCGGGCGTCGGCTAATCGGAAATAAAGATCTAATCAGATTGATAAACCGTCGAGCACGATCCAACCTGCCTAGTCCGGGGTAGCCCCTTGCGGAGCTTTCGCCCATCCACGCCCTGAGATTGGCCGCTGCTACCAATGAACCAGCTACTCCCTTGCTCTGTCCCACTGGCTGCCTACGCGTCGGAGTCATACTTGGCACCGAGACGAAGAACAACCCTGCGTCGAGCGGTTTTCGGCGTCCTACCATCAGGCCCAACGTCTGTAGTTGCGAGCAGTCGAATGGCGGCCGCCGCTAAAGGGTGGGAATGCCTTACCGCGCCCCGTGCTTTTTTTTTTCTGCTTCTTATCATCGATTATCAATGTTTCTAGTTATGCAGAGTACTTGTTAACCATCCATGCGTCCAGTTTCTGCGCAACTTCTTCACCTGGCTGGAAGCTGCCAATCTGACCCAAAAACCCTCCAATCCATTCAGGCCAAGCTAGGGCGGCTCTAAAGCGCGTCAGTCCTCATTCATGACGAAGGCGGCGCGCCAGTCGTTCCAAAAGCGCAGCTAGTTGTATGTTATTTACAATGCCCCGCCTATGCTCCAAGTCGATGCCCTAGCTATGTTAGGCAAGCATTGGATATAACCCCCCTGAGCTATGCTCGCAGAACTTGGCAGTTAGTGCCCCAGGCATCCCTGCTCAGGGGGTTTCGGGAGCTAAACGAGCAATGTCCGGTTGAGCTTTTTCCACATGTTCGCCACCGGCACGACCGCCCAAAACATCGCGGTCAGCAGCGGAAACACCGCTGCAAGCCAGAACACGACTGTCCCCATCCAGCTGTGACCCGCTGTCAGAATGCCCGACCAGAAGCCGCCCCGCTCGCGGTGGGCGAGATTGCGGCGCGGCGTGCGCAAGCTGGTGTTTTATACATGCCTCCTCTCCATGCCCGTCACCCTGCTGCCGTTTCTCACGGGCGCCATCAGCGGCGTCCTCTTCACCTACCAGCGCAATGCACTCGTGCCGGAGAACACGGCGGCGTACATCCGAGAGCTCGAGTCAGATGCCAGCATGTCGTACTTCAATGTGCCCGGTGCCCCCTCCATCTTCGACGTGAACACGGGCCCGTTTTACGACGCAACCAAACTGCGGACCGCCAATTGGTATTCCAAGATGGGCTTGCGCAAGGATCCCAGCCTCGTCGAGAACGACGCCCCGATCGACGGCCACGCTAGCCTGGACGGCCTGTGGTGGTCCCGCCCCTATATTCCGGGCCGGGGCTTTGGCGCGAGGCAGCGGACCCCGACCGACAAGCAAGGCGCAAGGCTCATGAGCAAATGGGTATACGTCACCTGGTTTCCCTCCCCGAACTGGAAGCCTTTCGACGCTGCCTTTGTGGAGCTGCTCCAGCACCATGCCGCCCGTCCGCTGCCTAACGGAGCTGAGTTCTATTACGTCGACTGCCTCGCGTCGGAATTTCTGTGCAACATTTGGGCCGTTAAGGCGCCGTCCCTTGTTCACTTCACAGTCGACGAAGACGCACTCTCTGCCCCCGGCGGGATGTACGCCGTGACTGTCAAGGTCGTGGAGCTACCGCTTGAGGACTGGACGCCGGCCCCGGGTGCGTTTCCGTACCCCTTCGACCAGCTCCATGCCATCACCAGTGGGGCGTATGACATGGAGATTGTCGACGACTACTTTGTGCTGACGCAATACTTTCGACGCTTCGACGACTACCTAGACACCCTAACGAGGCAGTACAGGAATACCCTCGGGCGACTATTCAAACTGAAAGACCGGCTGCCGCGTTACGTTAGCTGGTCCGAAGAGAGCCAGTCTTGGGTAGAGACAGTAGCAGGCGCTGTTGACGACATGACGTTCTTGTTCGCGGTAATCGTCTCAAACATAAGCGTGTTCTTATACGACCGGGTCCGAGGCTTGGCCTCGTGGTTCGTGGGAACTCCTGGGAGCGCAGGCACCCCGGACCCCTTTGGAGAGGCGCTGACGGACGGCCCGGACGGCGATGACGAGGACTATGAGGGGTACTTGCCAGGGGAGAACATGATGGCAGATAGTCTCCTTGGTTTCTTCGGCAAGCACTTCGACATGATTGGGCGTGGCATGCAAGAGGTGCCGGAAGAAGTCGAGGAGCAGATTGGGGACACCATCCAGGATCCGAAGATGCGAGACACCATGAAGGGCCTGTTCAAAGCAGCAAAGGACGCCGCAAAGGACGCAAGGGAACAAGAAGAGGCAGCTAAGGAACTGGCGGCATCTGCCGCAACAATGCCGGTGACTGCGATGTAACAGACACAAAAGAAGGTACAGAGGAAAGAAAAAATAAGATGTCGGCCATCACCTGCAGTCGAAGCGTTGCTATTCACGCGAACTGCCTGAATCTGAATTCAACGGCAATGTACATTACAGGCATGTGTTGGGTTTTGGCGGATAGGACACGTACGGTACGCCGTAATTCAATTTCCAATCAATTTTCGTATGCAAGATCGGCAATATGGGCATTCTAGACTGGCTATCCGGAGCACATTTAACTTCAATGGACCTTTTTCAGCAATTCTGTCCCCTACGTTGCACCAAAATCACCTATACGCGGCGATCATGATGACGGTCCCGGTCCCGATCCCGGTCCCTGTCCCTCTCCCCCTCGCTACGATCTCTGTCCCCCGGACGACCGCGATTCTTGTCGTCGTCACTCTCCGGCTCCCCGGGAGGGGCCGTGCTGGATGCATCGCTGGTGGTGCACTGCCAGGAGCTAATTTGGTTCTCCCATCGCTCCGGTAGAGCCCTGTAGTTATCAGAAGCCGTCATGTACCGCCCGCTGCAGCCGTCATGCCTATCGATGCCATGCGGTTTAGTATACAGTCTGTTGTGAGCATCTGATCTTGGCGGGGCCTACGCACTTGTAATAGTAGCAGGTGACGTCTTTGTCATGGCGAACCGAGGCACAGTTGTTATTGTAAGTACCGTCGAGGTTGACTGGCCAATTGCAGTCAGCACGCGAGAGATTACAACTTGGCGGGGTGGGGGGGTATGTGACGGGACGGACAGCATTCGTTCACACGTAGATCCTCGTACTTCTTGCAGCTTCCGTAGCCCTCAGCCTTGCACCACTCGATCTTGTAGCGCTTGGTGGAGTCCGCAGTGGTGCTATCACGGCAGGTTAGACTTTATTCCCAATATATTTTGAATCCGGGGCGCGGAGTGCTCACTTGGCATCTTCTACTGGGACCCCTTGCACCGCAAGGGCTAGAGTGAGCAAGGAAACGATGGCGGCCTGTCTCATGTTTGTGGTGTTCGCGGCTATTCACGATTTGACGTCTGAGGCGAAACTCATCCCCGCGCGTTTCTTCACTTCGAGGGAGGGGTGTCATATTTGTATTGCAACGTAGCAGGCCTATCCCCATCGTATTCGTCCTGCCACCTCGTACTCGGCGACTGAGGTTGCTCAACCTGGTGGCGTCCCCCATAGTGCTTCAGGCAGCTGAAAGGATTGCCTGTGTGGGGACATACCAGGAGAGCTCATAGCGATTGGGCATCTGGGTCTTACAAGCATTTTAGCCTCCAGTGTCCTCACTTTCGAGCTTGAACTCTCGTCAGTCAGCTCAATTTGTCGGTGCAGGGTCCTTGGGAGTTACGGCGAAAGCTTTTAAGGGTATGATGAGATCACCGTGCCTGCCGTGCGATCCTGGTCCTATTTTGGGCCGGTGGTAGATTGTGCAATCTAGATTTGATGAGAGCCCCAGGATTTCCCCAGATCTTAGGAGCCACTTGGCAGGCTAGGAGACCCGGGCAAGTGTGGCTCGTCTTCGGGAGTATGGAAGGGTCCAGCCCTTCTTTCTCATTTGGAATGGCTCCCGGTGGATGGTAAAACCCCCGAGGTCGGCTGCCCGAGTATCAAGAAGCTGTAAGACAGTGGTAGATCGCGGCTAGGAGCTTTCTCTTTTCGCCGATTGTTCGGAAAAGACCCGGGTTCTTGGCTCGGGGCCGTGCTCCGGGTAAATACCTCCATCGACGCAAGCGGAGTCGATCATGAGGTATCATGTGTGGCAACGAGCGCTGCGGCTGGCCGATGCGAAGTGCAGAACAATCTATCGCATATTGTTTGGACAAAGGACATAGCTCGTTGCATGTGCGCGGTTGTCGGCGCCACATTAGTGGCAGCAGCAATATACCTCGTTGGCCGACGGTCCAATGCTATCGAAATGACTAGCATCCGACTCGAGTTTTTGACCCATCTTGAAATGCATGTGTTCCTGCTTCCTTTGACTTGTCTATTGGCGGCACAGAGGCAGGCTGAAATGGCCGACGAAAGCCACCGTCGCTACTCGCGACTGTGTTTCGGGGAGTTGCTTGTTGTTCGATTATCCCACCTTTCAGACATTTTCTGTTTATCCCCGATGAACTGTGCAAGAGCCGATGCAATAATAGCTTCCTGACATAGATAACGCTGCCCACAGGCTTGCGGGGGAGGCGAGTTCTCACGGGCCCCAAAAAAGCTTCCTACTTACCGACCGTAGCCCCTTATAGACATCTCCGTACAATAGTTTGCCTGTACCTAGTGGTAGAGAACCTATTATACCCTTTAGTGTAGGGGTGAGGCCTAGGCACCACGGCGTCGGCCGCACCGCCAAGCCCCCCGCCTGCATCTCCTGGCTTGGCTGCCAGGGAAGGATTCCTCCCCATGGCGATGTTCTGAGCTGCCATATGAGGAACACACCGCACTAGTCCCCGATTGTGTCACTCCTGCTTCTGCTGAAATAATCATCCTCGGGGCACCGGAGCAGTTGGCTGCCCCGGGCAGACGCTGCCATATACGGTGGCATTGGTTGTTCCTCAATCGGCATGTTAGGACGGTACGACCAACCCATGGCCCTGATGCTTACTCATTTTTCTGGACATTATGATCAACTTTATTGGCTTCTCCTATTAGAGACGAGCAAGGCTATGTAGTGCGGCGGTACGGAGTATGACAGATGGCATTAGAACAGTTTTGGCAGGCAAGTAAGCGCTTATCGATCGGCCTTGTGCCAAGAGGAGCTACTCTGTCTTGCCATTGCACCCCCAATCGTCGTGATCGCCTAAACACCGCACACAGTGCTGGCGGTAACGGGGCTTACTCGTCTTCGAGGCAGTCAAACCTGTCAGCTTTTGGCCTCGGCCCGCCGGGGTGGTTGATGCTTGGCGTGTCGAGGTCTGGATGTCCAGACACATCTTTGGCTTGGCATAACTTGGCTAGGAATATCAATCTAACAGAAACTGGAGAAGCGGCCTCCCGTCCCTGGTCTGAATACTAAATAATAATTTGAGCTACCCTATAACTTAACCCAGGCACTGTTTGTTATATAAGCCAGCGCTCTATCATCCTATTCCTGGGGGACCAAGGGCGGCCAAGTCGGCTGGGCGCTGAATGGAGAGGTCACCTAAGCCCAATCGGCACCCTGCTCCATCCTTCCTGCTCCACCACCTATCGCCCGTATGGGGCTTAACAAGGGAGCTGCCCTACAAAGGAAGGTTGATATAGACGCCGCACGTACCAAGGTAGGATCGCTCACCGTTAGGAATGTCTAGCCACGCATATAACTTGGCTGGGCAGCACAGACCAATCACCATAGGCCCTTCGCCAAGGCGCCCGACTGGCCAGCTATTCGGCGTAGTCCTGCCGTGGCGAATCATGGAATCGCATGCCGCCATGGCGCCAAGCTTCCCTCGTGTATCACAAACTGCTTCCTTGGGAAGGAGGTTGCAAATGCCCAGACATATAGCACCGTCTCCCTGCGCTACGCCAGCCGAACCGCAGTGCAGAGTAAGCAGATCAATGAGGAGGTCTCTCGCCTGGTCTCGGTACGCCGAGGGAGCGGGCAGGAGGTATATTACTGCCATTGCTCCCGCATCCTTGGGACTGGAAAGTTTAGGTAGTCAAAGTCAACACCAGACATCCGACTAAACTCCGTAACTATGCGTGTCCAGATCATCGTTGCCGCGTCCCTCGCGTCCCTCGCCGCGGCCGCGCCGGTTAAGGTAAGACAGTAGTGTCGAGCTGGGCGAGTGGTACGTGCCCTAGCTGACGCGGAGACTATTCTAGCGATCCGAGTCGGCGTACAACAAGGACCCGTCAACCGCTACCCTTCCTTACGCCCCCGCCAGCCTGGTCGCTGTGGAGGCGAAGAGGGAGTCTGCTTACAACAAGGACCCCTCCACCGCCACTCTCCCCTATGGCCT
>MU270055.1:101937-168254 GCA_021432635.1 Thozetella sp. PMI_491 | reverse complement strand
AACTCTCTCGTCCTAAAGGAGGAGGAGAAGCGGTCCGACTACAACAAGGACCCGTCGACCGCCACCCTTCCTTACGCCCCCGCCAGCCTGGTCGCTGTAGAGTCGAAGAGGGAGTCCGCTTACAACAAGGACCCTTCCACCGCTACCCTTCCCTACGCTCCCGCCAGCCTGGTCGCCGTGGAGTCAAAGAGGGAGTCCGCTTACAACAAGGACCCTTCCACCGCCACCCTTCCGTACGCCCCCGCCAGCCTGCTCGCCGTGGAGTCGAAGAACTAAGGTGATCGTGCCCCATTCGGGCTACCTCGGCCTGCTTTCTTTCTTGCGGTGAAACTCGCACGCGGTGACGATGTTTCCCGTTTGACGGCTTCCCCTTCGATATTCGGTCGAGGAGATGCCTTTGGGAGTTCAGCCGTGGGTGTGCTTTCGTGTCTTGGAGGGATCGATTGTTGATGGCACTGTGTGCGACAGGGTAGTCGCCATAGCTAAATGAGGAACCTCTCTGCAGCATCGAAATGAGACTAAAGATTAGCATGTCACACCTCCGTTTCTTTCTTGCCTGAAGAAGCCTCCTCGGCTGGTGGGTATGTGATGAGTATGTGTGCATCTGTGCCGTATATAGCGTTCCTGCCCATGTTCCGAAAGTGAGATTAGAGGATTTCCTCATCTTGTACTTGAACTGATCAAGAGGTCGCGATCCATTGCAGATAAAATTTGGATGAGATGAAAAGACTCATGCTGCGGGTGAGTTCAGGCAAGTCGGATAAGCTCGGACTTTTCGCATAATGCCCCCCGTACCAGAGAACAGAAGTTGCTGGTTGAGGCCAATAGGATCTCGTTTCTACTCTATGCATGTACCCCAATCGTATAGTCCCTGGGACAGTCTACCCACGGTAACTTGGCCCCACAGGTAAATACCTTGGTTGCCCAGGCACACTCCACGTGTGTGTACCTAGTTACCTTGTCTCGATCTTCCCGGCATTGCACCGCCAACCTCTCTCTCTACTCAAGAATAAGATTGCACAAACAGGCCATACAAAACTCCAGCTCTTAAATCTATCCTGTAAGGAAAATAACTTCTTTACTTCTTTATCAACGCAAACTATAGTTCGCTGACGGAAGCACAGAAAAGTGGAAATATATAATGTGCATTTATGAGGGATCCATGCTTTAAGAAGAGTTGCTCCCTCTCAAACGCTGATCTATCTCATCGATCATTCTCTGCATACGTGCTTGTCCGGCCGCGGCTGCTTGACCCTCGTCAGACACAGTGATTCTTGGTGCAAGGTCAATCCGTGATGGAGCCTGTGAAGTCAGGCCCATTCTTATTACGAGATCCATCGATAACGGGTCCGGCGGAATAAAGCCTTCTGTTGTCGATAAGTTCATAGATGACAGTGTGGATACCTCCCCGCCTAATACCTCCATTGAGTCGGATGGGCGAAGGGCCGGCCGTCCACGTGTAGAACTTTCCATGACTTGTTGTTGGAGAGACGGCGATGGACGTCTAACCGAAGGCTCCCAGAAGTACTGATCTTGAGGATAAAATACGCCTCCTCCTGCTGCTCCTGCTACACGAGTGCCAGTTGGTATACTCGTTCTCGGCCGAACAGGTGCTTGCGGGGGCGGGTCATCTTTTATATAGGCCACGACTCCTGTCTGCTGCTCGATGTCGTCGATGATATCTCTCATGCGAAGGAGGTAGAGCTCGCCGAGAGTCGGGCAGGATCCGATGAGCATGCCAACAAAGCTGCCATCGATAAGGTTCATGGCCCATGCCCCGCAGTCGCCTGGTTGGATGTCGTCCGTGACAACTACAAGCACGGGTTGCGGAATGGCCAGCATCGGCACACCGAGAATTCCGCTCGAGTCAGCGATCCCGAATGTTACCAGGGACGAAGTCTTCAGAGCAACAGTATTAGGAAGGACATTGCGTATCAGCCGTCTGAACCGCTTATTTTGGTCATCCGGTCGGAGCGGGATCAGTGCCCAGTCCAACTTTGCGCTCGGGCTGGCTAATGGGCTCCTTTCCTGCGGATCTAGAGTAAAGTCCATATTCGTAGGCACGAGCTCCAGTCCCGGGGAATGGCCCGCAGGCGCACCATGCGGCTCGCTTTTCTTATGCGCCGGTGATCCGCTATCATCTTCGGACATCATATCCGCGGGTTCGTTCGGATCGTAAAATTCGTCGTCTTCTTCCTCGAATAAATCGATCTCGCATTCAAGTTCTTTGGAAAGCTCCTCCGGTTCGTGTTCGGGGTCCTCGGGCGCCTGGAAGGCATGGCGCACCGTCATCCCCAAATGGCATCTGCCGATTTCAACAACGCCCCCGATTGTAGCACGGCTGATAATGGTGTCGTTGTGCGTGATCTCAACCCCCATGCCATTCGAGTTCGTATACCTAGGAGGTAGAAGAACCTTGAAATCGCTGAGACGCCACAAGTGCTTCGAGCCTGCGTGTTCCGCCGCGTCACCGGGTGCTGTGTACAGCTGAGGCATGTCGGGCAGCCCACAGCACTTGAAGCCATCGGCAACCAACAGGCCGCTCTTAGTGAAAATGTTTCCGACAGCCTTGCGAAACCAGGCGAGATTGCTCAGAACGGCGACGTGGGGTGTGGCATGGGACTTGTCAGGCCCGATCAGGAAGCACCGTAAAGCGTACATGGGTGCGGTCGATCCGCTCTCTGTCCCACCGGGCGCGCGTCTGGGCCGCCGAGTCTCCCAGTACACCCGCTTCTCCGAGATCAAAGATGACAATGGTCCCTCGAGTTTCCCCCAGACCTGCTGGGCGAGTCCAATGGCCCGCCATCCCGTGAGCTTGAGCCCGGAGCTAGTGGATCGCTCAAACGCGTGGTCGCCGAAAGAGTATTGGTACTTGGGGTCCGTTTTGGCGAGCCACTGTCGCAAAGCAAACGTCGCCGGCAGCCCGTCTCCGCCGCCCAGCTGCACGGTCGGCGCCGCCGCCGGTGGTTGGAGGGACGGCCCCGTCGGTGGTTGGGGAGACGCGCCGAATGCAGGCGCCGAAGGTAAGTGCGTAGCAGGCGTAAGTGCAGCCTGCGCATGTGCAGCCATGGTTTCATTTGTGCTCATGAAAGAGCACAAACGGCCACCGGCAGCTGAACCATCAGGTAAAGGACAAGGCTCCGCGTTTGCGTGACCTGAGCAGTGCGCCTGCCAACGCCACTTTTGGTACCTATAATTAGAAATTGGGCTGGGCATCCAGGGCCGAAGCTCAGCTCTCAAATAGCCAGCAGCCCCAGCCATCCTCATTTGCTTGAGCTTTGGACACCGTCTTGACCGTACCTGATTTATCCGTCGCAGTCGCGCCAAATACTCGACTCCCGACAACGGCCATGGCGATGGCGGCCATAGTCAACACATCTGTACTTCTTCAGACCCCCGTGTTTTCGCAGACTACGTTAGCACCGGAGCTGAAGGAAGCTCTGATCGGCTGGCTGTGGCCGCAGTCTGGTAACCAGCCTCATCCGCATAGCGTCGGCGACTTTGACGCCTATTTCACCTATTTCCAGCAGCAATGTGGTCAGGGGTTTCGCGAGCAGCACGCTATGCAGTCTTTTTCTGACTTGGTTCTCATCTTGGACACTATCCGGAACAGCCCATCAGCTAGCCTCGTGGATATCCGCAGCCTTGTTGGAGATGCAAAAACCGCGCTGGCTACTGATGAGCGCAAGCTCTCAGCCTCCATAGAGCTAGCAGTCCGGCTTTGGCTCATGGTGAATGTCCGCATTCTCATGCCCACACATAGGCACGATTTGGAAATTAGCATCCCGTGGCCAGACAGCCAAAGCCTGCTCGACATACTCCGGCTCCATATATCTCAGCCATCCGATCCTAGCCTGTCCACGACCGACAACTTCTCTACTTATTTCAATACTGTAGACATGAGGAATATCGTAAATTTCCGTGTGTTATGGACCAGTAACCTCGCAGAACATCTTAGCGTTCGGGGCCCTCACATCTATATATTCCACCAAGTGTCAGCTCTCAAATCCCTGAGGTGCTCGGTTGAAAGGTGAGTGAGGAGATCTGAGCCGTGATTATTTATACACTTAGCCATGACTTATCCTCCCTCCAGTCTCGAGTTTCTTCCCGTGGACCTCATCGACGAGACGTTGGCCACGCTTAGCCTCCTCATGCCGCACAGCATGCCGACTTGCAACAGCTGGCTCCGCAGCGAGATTGTGGATGCCGGTCTGGATCACAACATCATGTATCGTGAGACAGCCAACCGCGATAAGCGTGGGTACCCCTACTGGCAAGAGAGACTCTGCGCCATGTATGAGACATTTGAAAGGACGAAGCCGTCGAGTCCCATGCAGTGGTGGTATGACCGTCGCGATATGGGGCAGTGGTGGGGTTTCTGGCTTGTGGTGACGGGCATCTTTCTAACCGTCATCTTTGGCCTGATACAGTCGGTTACGGGAATTCTGCAAGTCGTCAAGTCAGGCTAAAGGAGAATTACGGAGACCAAGCTCTCGCCCACCATCCACAGCTAGAGCTGACTAGTCGAAAACTACTGTGATGATTTCGCAGCGATTCAAGTTAGGTTAGGTTCGTTTCCTTACGCTACAGGTATATACTACCTGAAGAAAGTCCCGCCTAACCTTGTTCACAACGTTAGCTCAAATACTATTTAGTGTCTAAGAGTCCTGTTGAGGGCGGCAAACTGCTCCTTGATGAGGAGAGGTTATTGGTGCGGCTTGGGTGATCCGGCTTTGGTGATCTGGCTTTGGTGATCTGGCTTTGGTGATTCGGTTTGGGTGGGGGCTTTTGTTGCCCCACTTAGGCGATAGAGAGCGAAGACAACTGGAAAATATGATGTCTCAATATTATGATGTGGGAGAAAAAGTAAATATTGCGGTTGCAGTGGGAGAAGACATGCGGCCGCATTTGGACATGTATCACATGTAATGGCCATCATGTTTGTCTGGACATCGACCGCCTAGGCATTGAGATGTCTCCAAGTGGTATGTATGTATACGTACCTTGCCTAGGAAGTCCCTAGTGTTCGAAGTGCGTCAGCGGCTGGACACGTCAGTCGCCTGCAGGTCGGGCTTCGTCAGCTACCAACCGAATCGAAAGGGCGACTTGTTAAACCTATATGCATCAACTTGTCTCCTTGCTTAAAGCGGCATCCGAGGTTGCTCGCATTTGCTGCTCGCGGCGCCGCGCAACCTAATTGCGCATGTATTCTCGGCAGTCCAAGCTTGGCAATGATGAGGCGGTCCAAGAACCTGCACAGCGGTTTAAATGTTTCGTCCGAACTAGTTTCCCACGGCCCTCCATTGGCTCCAATCCGGAAACCCATGCGGTCCTTGCGGTCCTTGAAACAGCAGGTCGGTCGTTGTGCAGTTAGCGTTGCATGTGACGGGGCTTAACCTGCGACAATTGAGCCTCGGAGCTCGAGATCATCTGCATTTCGTCTGCACTTTCCATCCTACAAGCCACGCCGTCGGCCGGCAGGGTAAGCCCTGAGATCAAAGTCCGTTAGTATATCTATATTGCTGAGCTTCCTCGCGATTCTTTCTCGGGTTTTTTCCTATCTTGTCGCTCACGCATCCCACTCTGAACGAATCAAGCATCTCAACAACTATGGCTTCTCGAATGTTTGGTCTGCGAGGGGCCGCTCTCATCTCAGCGATCGAGCTCCTCGCCGCACGGCGCGTGATTCCGGATAGCCTTCCCTCCCAGGGCTCTATCGTATCGCTATTTTTCACCTTTTTTGCCTTCAACACCAGTCTCCTGGTGTTTTGGAACACCGTGATACATCCCTACTTCCTCAGTCCTGTCCGCCACTTTCCGCAACCGAAGGTACGCCATGGAGGACTGCTCGGGCTCCGCGCGATCCGTGAGGGGTAACCCAAGCCGCTGTGAAAGAACTAACACACCCAATAGGGATGGCTCACACGATACATCATACCTAGAATAGGGAAGGCAGGCGCCCCTGGAGATTTGTTCGTGCGCGTGGCCGAAGAAACTCCAAACGATGGTATTGTTCTTCTCCGGTTGCCCGGGGGCGTACGAAGCCGTCTCCTGCTCACCAAGCCGGCCGCCTTGGCCGATGTGCTGGTCCACAGGCCGTACGACTTCGTTAAATTCCAGAATATCCGCAACTTTCTCCGGTACATCCTTGGAGATGGTCTGATCATCGTCGAAGGGGAGCAGCACAAGTTCCTGCTCAAGAACACCCTTCCTGCTTTCAGCTTCCGCCACATCAAGGATCTTTACCCTATGATGTGGAAGAAGTCAATAAGCCTGACGGACGCACTGAAGGCCGAGATTCAAGAGCAGCCAAAAGCGACCGATGGAGAATCGAGCCCTAACACGATCGAGATCAACTCCTGGGCGAGCAAAATCACCCTAGACATCATCGGTGTTGCTGGCCTCGGCCGGGATTTCAATATGCTGAAGAACGCCGAGGACCCACTGCTGAAGAACTACGAAACCCTGACGGAACCAACCCGCGAGAAGAGCTTCTACTTCTTTCTCTCCCTCTTGTTCTCGCAGACTTTCCTTTCCATGCTACCGTGGAAAATGAGTCGGCTGTTCAAGTCGGCCACCACCGGGCTTCGCGAGATCTGCGGAAGGCTAGTGCAAGACAAGAGAGACGAAATGGCAAAAATGGCGGATGGCCATTTCGACATCCTGTCGCTGCTTCTAAGGTCAAATAACTTTTCCGACAACGAACTTGTAGATCAGCTGCTCACATTCCTTGCCGCTGGGTAAGACATTTTCCTTCCCGGTCGCACTTGACTGTGTACCCATCCGAGGACTTAATACTAACTACTTTTTGAAGACACGAAACTACCTCGTCAGCGTTTACATGGTCGTGCTACATGCTGGCGAAGTACCCTGCCATCCAAACTGCCCTTCGGGCGGAAGTTCGAGCGGCGCTTGGCCCGAATCTTGAGGCATACTCCGACGCCGATATCGCCGCAACATTGGAGGGCTTGCCGTACCTCAATGGCATCATGAACGAGACACTTCGTCTTTACCCAACTGTGCCGGTAACGGTCCGCAACGCGGACCGCGATACCCGCATCATGAACCACCACATCCCCAAGGGAACCGAGATCCTCATTTCTCCCTGGCTCATTAACCGGTCGGTCGATCTGTGGGGAGAGGGCGCTACTGAGTTCAAGCCCGAGCGGTGGATTGAGGACGGCAAGCCCAACAAGACGGGGGGTGCCACGAGCAACTACGCGCAACTGACCTTCTTGCACGGGCCGAGGAGCTGTATCGGCCAGAACTTTGCAAAGGCCGAGCTGCGGTGTCTTTTGGCTGCGATGGTCAGTGCCTTTGAGTGGGAGCTCGGGATGAAGGACGAGGACGTCGTCCCTGCCGGCGTCGTCACTATCAAGCCAGCGAATGGGTTGCATATCAAGCTGAAGCCCATCACGGAGACATTATAGGATACCAATGTGTGTGTATATTTATTTGATTAAGCTTTGGTGTTATGTGAGTATGATAGTTATCTTGGAAACAGATTCGTTGCATTTGCGATTCGTGTAAGCATGGTCAAGTAAAAATAAAGGCAAGCGCTAGAGACAGTCAAGTTACTCCAGCACCTTGCTGACTTCGATTTCATCCTAGTGAAGGTGTCACGTCAGCGGATCCGAAGACGAGATGTGAGAGTGCCAGGATGGAAACATACACCGAAAGCGCCTGGCATGATCAAGCCCTTGACCCCCTTGCTCTCCAGCTTCGGGTGCGACCGCACATATGCACGGTATTCCGGGGCGCCGGGCCGGACCACGTTGTCGGCCCAGATGTAGGAGCCCGGCTTCAAGAGACCCAAGGACTCAACCAGCTGGAGGTCTATATGGTACAGCTTCTCGACGTGGTCCAAGAACAGCAGGTCGATGTGCTCAAGGGCACCCTCGGCCTTGAGCCTGCGCAGGCTCTCCTCCGCCTTGCCGGTGATGACCTTGATGTGGTCGCTAAGGCCAGCCAGGCTGATGAGGTTCATTGCGATCGAGGCGAAGACCGGGCTGGCTTCGAGGCTTAGCACCTGAAACGGGGTGCCCGGCGGCAGCGCGGCCCGGATGGTGTCGGCGAAGAGGATGGCCGAGTAGCCGAGGTAGCCTCCCAGCTCGACGAGCACCTTGGGCGGGGTGGCGACGAGGAGCTCCTTGAGGACGCGAGACTTGTCCGGGCCGATGCTAATGAGGAAGTCTTTCTCGCTCGAGTACTCGTCGATGGCATCAAGGATCTTGGACGGCTGGCCACGCAGTTCGGCGAGAGAAGGGTGGTTGTAAATGTACTCAAGCACTCCGAACTCACGACCATCGTTTGACTCGTTTGTCTACATTCACTCTTGATCAGAACACTTGCTCAGGACAGTGGGTCTGCGACCGTAGAAGCGACAGGGAGTAAGAGAACGACAGGAAAGGAAAGTGACGAAGGAAACACGACGGCCGACAGGCTGTTGTACCTCGTAGAATGCATCGCCAAGCTCCTCAGGCTTCTTAAGCCAAGGGTACTTATCATAAAGTGTCTCAGAAGTAGCCATGATTATTTGTCAAGTTTTTCTGTGTGATTGAATTTGCTGATTTACACCAAGTTGTGTTACAAAAAGGGGAGAGTTTGTTTGAGTAACACGAAAACCCTACCAGTTTAAATACTGTTTCTAATCAGGTAGCGCCACATGCTTGCAGGGGTTTCTTTAAAGTGCTAGCCAATAAGCAACCATAGCACCTTTAGTTTGGGTGATGTGCTCGCTGCCTGGAGAAACTCGTGTGTAAACGGTCCTTGGGGGAATAATTGTTGAGAGAAGATTCTTGTTTTACGGTCGGTATGTCTTGTAATTGTTAATGCGAACCCGGAAAAATTAGTAAAAATAATAAACAACTGGTATAAAGTCGAGGAGCACCGAGAAGACAATGCTTTGTCGAGGTTCCGACGGAACACAGCCGAGATCGCAGGAGGGGAAAGGACGATTCTGGCTTTACAATTCGCAATTTTGACGTCATAACCATCAGTGTCTACTTACTGGTTTTATTGTGCTCCTACGGCGTGTGGTATGACTTCCTTCTGTCTATACCGACCACTTCCCCCGTCGCAGTCAGGACCCTCGCAGGGTACCATGGACCCGGAACGCCACGCGAACCCACAGCTCCTTCTAGACTACTACGTAGAAAGGGCTCTCTGCTCATCTTTCCATACGCTGAAGGTCTCGTAGAGAGTTCGACCGCGTCAAAATTGGTATCCGCGGGAGCCAAAGCAAGGGTCTGGGCATATCCCTTGGCCCTCCCGATAAGAGGACGGACCGAGGGAAGCGTGATGCCGCCAGAGTTTACGCATGCTAGGTTGAGTTTTTGGAGTTCCCTGTAAATCACGGCCACAAAGCAGCTGTTCTTCGGGTCTTCCAGATCTCCGTAGTGGGGATGGGCCATGGCTTCGAGGGTGGTACCCACCGATATGATGTCGGCAAAGGGAATGCCTGTATCTGTCTTCGGGAGGAACTTTCCAGCGCTGCCAAAGTCAATAAGCACGAAGTCAGGGATCTTGTTATCCGGGTCTGGTCCAAAATGAAGCATTACGTTGCCAGTGTGTAGGTCGTTGTGTCCTATTGGCTCACCTTCAGGCATGGTATGCATCAGGTCCAGTGTCTCCAAGATGTGAATGACATATCGCATCATAAACCATTGAGGAATTCGGATCTCTCTGGATCTCGCCGCATCCATAACATGCTTCAGAGTGCCGCCGTCGAGGAACTCCCAGTAGCTAACACGATGCCGATAAGCCATGAAGAGGCCTGGGTTAGTCACAGTTGCGGAACCTAGCAGTCTATTGAAGCGGGCATTCGATTTTCTTTTTACGAGTTCTTCGGATAGTCTCTGCACCGTGTGGATCTCGTTCTGGAAGGCTTGTATCTCTGCTTGCTGCGGTTGCTGCCTTGGTACCTTGCGGACCATGGCTTGTCTAGACTGACTATCGATTACAAGATGGGTTGTGTTATAGAATCCGGCCTGCAGTTTCCTTGCAAAAAGGGATTGAAAAGCATCATCGATATATGCATACGCGTATGATATAGGGGCCATTTGCACACCGCCCTCGGCCTAGATGCTCCTTGGGCGGCCTAAACATTGAGAGTAGGGCTCGCAAGCATCTTGGCCTGTTATTTAACCATCGCCTTCTAGGTGATACATGGTACAGAAACAACTAGACTCCCTTCTGCCCCGAATATCAATCATTGTATCAACCCCCTGTTCTCAGAGAGGGTCTTTGTTGAAGAAACAAACCAAGAGACCCAATGGCTTGGCTTGGTAGGTACCCATCAAAGGCTCACGTGGCAATGAAACGGTTTCGGCGTCTCGGTGCACAATGGAGTTTTTTTACTGCCTAGATCCGTATTTATGGCGGCCGCCGCAGGTAAATAGTGACACCAGATGGAAATAAGTGCGGTAAGTTTTGGACCATGGGGGCTACCCTGTGGCAGTATATATGTAGGAATAATCTCGCTAGGGTTAGCACTGACTAGGCAAAGATATTGCCACTCTTCCCGCCGCTCACAAGCACTATTGCATCGTATATAGAGGATTAGGTATTGCACACGAGACTAGACAAGCTTCTCAAAAATATTTATATGCCGAGTGCTCGCTGCCACCTCTAAGGATGGAGTTGTATAGCAAAGTGGCGGAAGAAATGAGAGACGATGCGAGAGCAGTTCAGGACAAGTAAGTACCTCCGAGAAAGAGAAGGAGTGGATATACTGGTGACGACGTTCCATATTTTATTTTATTTTATTTTATTTTATTTTAAAAAGAAGTATTGGTCCAAATGACCACATAATTATGGAATGAAGTAGATGAATAGGATCGGCGTTATGTGCCTGTTCTAGATCGCTCGGCCGGCGCTCTCGGCAACCTGCGTGACTTGGGATGGCATTCCGGAAGCATCATAACCCATGCGAAATCCGGAGCATGCTATCCCATACATGACCGATATATTGAAAAGAACATGTCTAGGCACCTTGCTCTACCTGGGTAGGTAAATTAGGTACCTTAATTGACCAGATGGTACCTGATTCAGCGCATCCACGTCATCCGCACGCTTGAACTAATCGGTGTGGCGTCTTATCTTGCGATGCCGGCGTTTAAAAACAGCTTTGAGTATTACGAAGCATCTTCAAAGGCCCGAATTGCGACGGAAAATATAATTTCTAGGAATTGTGGCGATTTGCATGGGGCTCTTGTTGCGTTCGAGCCCAATAGTCTGCTCCTTCTAGGCGCTCGTCCCTAGGCAGCCTCCAATACCCGTAGCACTTTAGGCGTATTATACGATGCTAACTACCGTCGCTCTACTTTTCCAAATCCTTCAATGCTACCTAGATACTTAGATTATCCTTGATTTCGAGACGACCTATCATCTTAAAGCGCGGAGAACAGTAGGCTCCAGTCTAGATATGGTGCCAGCGCGCCGGGCCAGCTTGTACCTTTGCCAATAGGGTAGCCGCCGAGGCGTCGCATTGCTACTATAACAAGTACAAAGTCGGCTGTGGCGCATAGGCGATGGCCCATATTGACTAGAATGGATCCACCGGCCGTTATATCGAAATTGGCTCTCACCGTTGTCACCAATTGAGTCCACTATCCCCGCCAGCGTGCTTAGAGCCGAGCTTGTAGTGCCACCGCCGCCATAGGCCACCAGCACCCCATGCCGGGTAGTAGTACCGGGTAGTAGTCTGACGATGTAAGATGCAATAGTTTTTGGTTGGATACCTAGCTACCTGGCTCACAGGCAAAACCACCGTCATCCATAAGGGTAGACTATTATCCACAGGATTAGCAGCAAAAACGACGATATATAAAGAGGGTTGGCGCCCGAACACTGATCATTTGATCTCTACTCATCCACAAAGGCATATTCACTCCTTTTCAAGATCATTACCTCCGAGATACCTACGAATTTGTTCGCAAGACCTTCTGAGAAGTCAAGGCATGATGCTGCACCAACTGCTTTCTCTCGCTGCACTTCTCGGAGTTGCTGCTGCTGCGGCCCAGCCCCAGGCCCGGGACAGCATCCCAACTCCGGATATCGAGGCCATCATGTCTATTCCTCAGAGCAACTTCACTTCATACAAGAAGGGCGGCCTGCAACGGGGTACCGACACCGCCTCAGATGGCACCATCGCCAAGCGCTGGGACTGCAGCAAGACGCCGACCTTCACCTGGGGCGAAACAGATAATGGAGGAAAGGGCGTCCTAATCACCAATGCTGCTTCAGACTGGGCGGGCTTTTACATCTATCACAACTCTTGCGACGAGGTCCCGTACAAGTATATCTGGATCAACGCCGGCGACACCCAGTTCGTCTCCCTCCCGGACCACTTTGAGGGCCGCATCACCCGCGGACTGGATAGCTACATGCTCAACGGCAAGCCCCAACTCCTCGCCACGTGGTTCGAGATCAGCTATGACCAGAACGGCTGGGCCTGGGGCGACGTATCTTTGATTCGCGGCTGCGACGGCGGCTCGCTGATCTGGTCGACTGACGGCTCCGGAGCGTGGAAGGGCTTCACGCAGTGGATCCTCGACGGCGCACCCACGGGCGCCTACGACATGAAGAACGACGGCGTGTGGGTGCTCAAGTACACCGAGAACAACGACGGCTCCATCAACACCATTCCGCGCGACTGGGAGATGCAGAAGGTCGGCGCTCAATATGTCTACGTCGACGATGCCCATGGAAGCCCCGTCATCGCGTCGACCAACGGTCGTTTCGGCACCTACTGGCCGTCAGGGCGTCCATAAGCCAGCTCATAAACTTGGTGTTGTGGTCAATATGGCCGAGACACCGCACCCTGTGCAAGCGAGGGTTACCCTGTGGGGGCGTGTTCTCTGTGGATCTTTGTGTAACCGCTTTTGATGTTGTGCATACATATGTCCACTTCTTTGTTCCATCTTATCTGATACTACCTAACGCTGCCTTTCAGCCATTCATCGGGCCTGTGGGGGCGAAGCGCCCTTTTGTATGTACATACAGCTACATTTTCCTTGCTCCTGCACAATTCGATCAAGTTTGCGCCAAGAAGTGCGTAGCCGTGGCACTGTCTTCCCCTCCGTGTTCCGCTCCGCCAAGTCTCCAAAGCGTACAAGCGCGCGCGGAACCTAGCCCGGATAGGCTAGACGAGCGTCCCGTCGCCCGTTCGAACTCACCAGTTTCTCCCTTGGAAGTGATCGCCTCACTGACTACTTCGGCCTAGAGAGAGGCCATGCCTCAGGCTGTAAACGTCTTGTAGACCTCCGGGAGGCAATTCTTGTGGTTACAGGACCCTCTTATCGCCCCGAGCGCACAGGAAGGCTGTGGCACGAGTCCGATATTGGTAAAGCTGACGAGAAGTCTAGTGGAGTCTAGTGCCACAACCTATCTCGGGTCTTCTGCCCAAAAGAAAACCCCACCTTTTCCCGATTTCCAACGCATCTTCAATCATCTCAGGAGGCCCTTTTGTTCTCTGTCCAGCCGGCCTTGGAGCCTTCAGAAAGTAGCGGGATGGCAGACGAGCCGCCTCAAGAGCCCAAGGGGCCCAGGTCTCCCAAGTCGCCGAAATCGCCCAAATCGCCGTCGTCGGCCAAAGCCGATCAGTCCGAAGATGCCTCGGGCGCGGTGCCGGCGGCTTCTATCGAGGTCGACGAAACGGTCAGAATACGCTGCCGTCTCTCGTGTGCGACCGAGCTGACACGGCATCTTCCAGTTTGAGGACAATGATTCGGCTCTCGGAGATGCGCTGTATGACCCCCTCCATGAGTTTCACGCCTTCATCCCTAACCGAAGGCTCTTTGCACGTATAAAGCTCAAGCTACACCACATCGCTGGCTTCGAGCGTCGAAGACTATCCCATGGAGCATGGTCGTCGTTACCATGCCTTCCGATCGGGGAGTACGTAGTCCTGTCTCTTCGATCCCGTTGTTCTCGATCTAACTAGGCTCGCAGGATACTCACGGCCGAATGACGAGGTGAGCATGCGCCCCACACCTCGCGCATAGCAACACGAACCCTCAGGGCTGACGAGAAGGCTCTTTTCCCATCTGTAGAGAGAATTGGAGCGCCTTCTCATCCTTCATGAGATTATGACAAGCGCCATCGGACATCGGCTATATCTTGCTCCTGTCGAGAAGGAAAAAATACACACCATTCTCGATATCGGCACCGGCACAGGCGTTTGTGAGAGAACCTACTTGTCTCAGAGCGTAATATGATACAGACCCTGACATCGATAGGGGCCATCGAGATCGGTGAAGAGTTTCCTAACGCAACCGTAAGATACCATGCACCACGATCAGACAAATGACGAGCCGCCTCAAAGCGATAATTATACTAACCCTAGTTTCCAACCCTAGGTTATCGGGAATGACCTCAGTGCCAACATGCCTACTTTTGTACCGCCCAACGTGAAATTTGAGGTCGATGACGTTGAGAGCGAGTGGGTGCATTCGCAAAAGTTTAGCTGGATCTTCTGCCGGTACATGGCTGCCAGCATTCTCAACTGGCCGAGGCTGGTTGACGCTATATATGAGTAAGTCTCGAGACCGGCCGTACTCGGCTATACATCGAATTTGATGCCCTGAGGTGATGACTAACTGCCTATGCATAGAAATCTAGAGCCTGGCGGCTGGGCCGAGTTTCAGGATTTTGACCTGCAGTATTATTCGGACGACGGCTCTCTCAAGAAAGACGATCCCCTCCTGGTTTGGATCTCTACCCTTCTTGATGCCGCCCGATCACTCAATCGAGAACCCAACCCGGGTTCCAAGCTGGAAGGTTGGGTCAACAGTGCCGGCTTCAAGAATGTCGTCCACAAGCGATACAAGATCCCCATCGGCCCGTGGCCCAGGGACCGCGCGCTCAAGGAGATTGGGCTGCATAACTGGACGCAGGTGAACCAGGGCCTTGAGGGCTTGACGTTGAGGTTGTACACCAACGTGCTTAAGTGGAAAACGGAGGAGATTATGGTCCTGCTGGCCAACGTGCGCAAGAGTCTGAGAAATCCGAACGTCCATGCCATGTTCGACTTGTGAGTCCTCTTCCATTGTTATCGTGTTGTTGGGGCATCACTGAAACTCCACAGCCACGTCGTTTACGGGCAAAAGCTAGAATGATAGCTATATTTCTATTGTGATATTACGGCCAGTTCTCTATCTGCAAGTCCTTGCGACCCAAGGGCTCAGATGGAAACATGAATTCTTCAGCCGTCGATTTCAATTTCATGTAAATGCCGCTGCAGTACAGGAAGATACCAGCTCAGGTCATTTGAGACCGGGGCCCGTGGCTCGTTCTATAACCCCCTTGTCCTCCAAACTTAGGGCGCGGCGGTGTCAGTCCGAAAACATGCATAACCAAAAGTACCATGCATTGAGACGATCTCTACTATGTTGGACTTGTTCTATCTGAATGAGGCTTAGCTTTTAGTTACTTTGAGTAGCGAACAATGTTATTTTCACGCCAGCATTGGTACGTAACCTTCTCTCAGTATCCCTTGGCTTTAGTCTTGCAAGTCGACAAATAACGGACATTCAGTCCGCCGTATTTCACGATGGGTTCTCAGCGCACGATTATATCTAGCTGTACCCAAAACTGTACAAATAAGAAACATCAGAGAAGTATTTGAATAGACGGCAGGCAATTGCGTATAGTATGAATAGAGGAGGAGGATGCACTTAACCTGGTGAGGAGATCTGTTAACTTCATATTTTATGGTGGGGCGATTTTTTTCCCAACAGCTCGACGGCATCGCAAGCTTCAGAAATACGTCATCCGGAAGCTCAGGTTTTCAGCCAGCTTCACAGAGCGGCAGATCACGGCAAACTATTACCTTCCACTTCAAGAGCCGTCAAAATGGATGGCCTTGATGACTTCGAGAAGGCACTAGCTGCCGAGAAGGCCGAGCGAGAGCGCGCTGCCGAAGACAAGGAGCGTCGCGACAGGAAAAAACACAGGCACCACCATCGGCGGGAGCGATCTTCAGAGCGTGATCGAGATAGGGCCAGGGAAAAGGATAGGCACCGAGACCGCAGTCACGATAGGGAGCGATCTCATCGCTCCCACCGGAACGATTCGGAGGGGGACGACGGCCATCGGCACAAGCGCTCACGACACTCGCGCGATGACGAAGACGAGTCGCGGCACCGACATCACCATCGACATCAGTCCCGAGATAGAGAGGGTCGTAAAGGAGAGTCGAGTGAGCCCAGAGGTTTTGATCGGACAGACCCCAAGGAGAAACTGCCGCTACCCGACGAAGAAACCCCGTCGGCACCCCTCGTCCGAGACTCTTGGATGACGGCTCCTTCAGCTCTTGATATCGACTATGTCCACCGCGCGAACAAGCAAAAGACTCCTCCCCGACCCGAAGAACCGAAACGCATCCTT
The DNA here is from genome assembly GCA_021432635.1 of Thozetella sp. PMI_491. Taxonomy (NCBI): domain Eukaryota; kingdom Fungi; phylum Ascomycota; class Sordariomycetes; order Chaetosphaeriales; family Chaetosphaeriaceae; genus Thozetella; species Thozetella sp. PMI_491. Next base: position 151,865 of record MU270055.1, on the reverse strand, counting down.
CATGAGAGAGAGTTAAATAGGACTCTTGAGGATGGAGACGAGATAGAAACATCAGAAGCGGCAGAGAAGCAGGAGGTTGAATACAAGTTCGGGGACGAGGGCTCGAGCTGGCGCATGACCAAGCTCAAGGCAGTCTATACGACGGCAGAGCAGAGCGGTCGGCCCATTGATGAGGTCGCAGAGGAGCGATTCGGCTCCCTACGAGAATTCGATGATGCCCGTGAGGAAAAGATCGAGATGGATAGGCGGAAGGTCTATGGAGATGGTTATGTTGGCAAGGAGAAACCGACCGGTGAACTGCACAAGGAGCGGGCTGGAAAGAGGGAGCTCGACAGGCGAGACAGGTCGGATTCGGCGGAAAGCTTGCCGGAGCAGGGCGTTGTCATTCCGCAGAAGGTTGCCCCAACTTCGACAATCAGCCAGAGCGATCTCAACCGTCTCAAATCACAGTTGATGAAGGCCAAGCTTCGAAAAGCACCCAATGTTGCAGAGCTCGAGGCAGAGTACAACGCGGCTATGTCTTCCTTCGTGCCCGGCGCCTCAGCAAGCAACGATGTGGTCCTAGACGCCTCGCATAGTCGCATGCTCGCCGGCACACGCGGGGAGGTCAAAGCGGTCACCACTAAACGTGGCCTGGATCGGGGGAATGTCGAGGCGAACGACGACATGACCATCGAAGATATGGTGCGAGAGGAGCGACGGACGAGGGGTCAGGCTGGTGGAGAGGGCAAGCGGCTCGCCGAGCGCATTGCGAAGGATGGGAAATTCGACGACGACCTCGAATATCTCGATGAAAACGCCGAAAAACTCGCTAAACGGGTGCACAAGAGCGAGACCAGCCTCAAGAACGTTGCGGTTTCCGAGTTCAAGAAGATGAACCGGATCCTTGACAATTGTCCTCTCTGTTATCACGAGGATCGAGAGCCCCCGCAGGATGCGCCCATTGCCCCGGTCATCTCTCTCGCGACGCGAGTATTTCTGACTCTGCCGACCGAGCCGGAGCTGACTGGTGCCGAGGGCGGCGCGGTGATCGTGCCGATTTCGCACAGGACGAACCTCCTGGAGTGCGACGACGATGAATGGGAAGAAATTCGCAACTTCATGAAGAGCCTCACGCGGCTGTATCACGACCAGGGCCGCGAAGTGGTATTCTACGAAAACGCCGCGGCGCCCGGCAGGCGGCTGCATGCCGCACTCATTGCCGTCCCGATCCCATACGACCAGGGTGATACTGTCCCGGCCTTCTTCAGGGAAGCGATGCTGTCCGCCGACGAGGAGTGGTCCCAGCACAAGAAGATCATCGACACAGGCAAGCGAGCCAGAGAAGGTCTCGGGAAGCTTGCGTTTCGGCGGAGCATCGCGAAGGAGATGCCCTACTTCCATGTCTGGTTCACGCTTGACGGCGGGCTTGGGCATATCGTGGAAGACGCTTCGAGGTGGCCCAAGGGAGATCTTTTTGCTAGGGAGATCTTGGGTGGCATGCTCGACTGCGAACCGGATGTGATCAAGCGCCAGGGCAGATGGTCACGCTCCGACCCCCGAGCTGAAGCGTTCAAAAAGCGTTGGAGGAAGTTTGACTGGACCAGAGTCCTCACCGATGCCTAAGATCTAGTGGATAGGCGGTCTTCCTAGCGAAGCCGATCCATCTTCTCCATATATAGTTAGAGGTGGAGCGAATAATGATAAAATAGTTTCTGCAACCCTTGCCCATCAACTGTTTCATGTCTGTTCCTTATAAGAGAGTTCCTGGATCTTAGTTGATGGCCCCTCCATGAAAGCTTATCGAAAGGTGGATACCGCCCGATAAGAAAAGTCCCCACCTAAAAGTCAAAATTTAGAGGTTCGGCCGGACGATGCTCAGGTCCATCAATCAACACCGAAGACTTTGCGCCTGAAGTACGACTCCTCTGTCCTCGTCCAACAGCAGCCATGGCGAAACGACGGGTTAAGAAGAGGACCCACGTCGGGGCCAACAACCCTGTTACCCCGGCAGCAATCAATGGTCACGCAAACATGCGGGACCCCAAGAGCATGGTCATTCGAATCGGAGCCGGTGAGGTTGGAACCAGCGTCAGTCAATTAGCCACGGACGTGCGACGGGTCATGGAGCCGGGCACTGCGAGCAGACTCAAGGAGCGGAAGGCGAACCGTCTACGCGACTATATCACCATGTGCGGCCCTCTGGGCGTCACCCATCTCCTCCTCTTCTCGCGGTCCGAGTCTGGAAACACCAACATGCGTCTCGCCATTACGCCCAGGGGTCCAACCTTCCACTTCCGTGTAGAGAAATACTCCCTGGCCAAAGACGTGCGCAAGGCCCAGCGGCACCCCAAGGGCGGCGGCAAGGAATACGTCACTCCACCCCTAGTACGAGGTCTACGTCCTGCTTCAGATCGTGCAGTGCGGCTAACTATATCTACAGCTGGTGATGAACAACTTCTCCGATCCGGCTTCAGGTGGGAACTCCAAAGTCCCGAAGCACCTCGAGTCTTTGACGACGACGGCTTTCCAGTCCCTCTTCCCGCCCATCAACCCCCAGGCAACCCCGCTTAAGTCAATACGGAGGGTGCTGCTGTTGAATCGCGAGCAGGACGCCGAGGATGGCTCCTTTGTTCTCAATTTTCGGCATTACGCCATCACAACCAAGTCGGTTGGCCTCTCGAAACCGCTCAAAAGACTGAATGCGGCCGAAAAGCTCCTCCACTCTAAGAAGGGCAAGAAGGGCAGTCTGCCGAATCTCGGAAACCTCAAAGACATCTCCGACTACATGATTGGCGGTGAGACCGGCGAGGGCTACATGACAGATGGCACGAGCGGGAGCGAAGCTGAGACAGATGCCGAGGTGGAGGTCGTTGAGACCGTTGCGAAGAAGGTCTTGGCCTCGAAAGCCAGGCATGCTGCGGCAGCGGCAGCTGCAGCGGACGAGGATAGGGAAGACAGCTTGGACAATGCGCAGGAGGCTGATGAGAACGTCGAGCGGCGTGCTGTGAAGCTTGTTGAACTCGGGCCCCGCATGCGCCTACGCATGCTAAAGGTCGAGGACGGACTCTGCGCCGGCAAGGTCATGTGGCACGAGTATGTCCAGAAGTCCAAGCAGGAGGTCAAGGAGCTGGAGCAGAAGTGGAATCAAAAGAGAAAAGAGAAGGAAGCGCGGAGGAAGGAGCAAAAGGAGAACGTGGAGAAGAAACGGAAGGCCAAAGAAGGGGAGAAGGCCGGCAAAGCACTCGGCGAAGGTGGCGACGACGACGAGATGGACGTCGACGAGCCTGACAGTGATTTTTACGATTACGAGGACGGTTTCGACAGTGAAGGGCTCGCAGGAGACGCCGAGGAGCAGGTCAATGCCAGGATGGAAGCGGAGGATAAGTGGGAAGATCAAAAAGAAGAGATTGCGGGAGGTTGAGCCCCTGGCAACCGTCCAACACGCAATAATTGTCTGTCCTGAGACGTAAACCAAGGTCATTTCTCATGATATCCAAAGACGCTCAAGCCAAAACCCTGTCAACTCCGTGCTTCTACCTCGTTATCTTGAATCTCCACTTCCGTCGCCGTGCTGCTATCGTCTCCTTCTGACTTGTGGCTCCCCGCTTCCTCGTCAGCCAGTTCAAACTCAAAGTCCTCGGGATCGTCTTGAGCTAACAGACGCCGTGCTTTATCGCCGTGCCGGAGCCCGAAGAAGCTCACGAGAGAAGCGACGAAGAGAGCTACGAAACACGCAAGAAATACGACTCTGCGGTGGTTGGGGTCTGTAAACATCTTGTTAGGCAAACAGAGCCAGCCCAGCCACACTATAGGGTATGTACTTGCCTTCAACCGCGGTCAGGAGCGCCGTGATCACAAAGATGAAGAGCGGCAGCTTCATCAAGCCATAGAGGCCTGCCCGATTCGTCTCGTTGACCACGATGCCGCGCTGGTACGCAATGCAAGGGACGTAGAGCCCGTTGCAGACCTCAAAGCCGAGGAAGGCAAGGAGGATTCCGAGCTCGTTTTTCACGTACACGGTAGCTAACAGGCTAGCGCCGGCAGCCACGATGGCTATGCTGAGCAGGTTGTTGGACTCGATCAGCTTCTGCACCCACGGATGCAGGTTCCCGACGCCCTGTGCGGGCGACCTCCTATCTTGCACCACCGTGTTGAAGAATTGGGCACCAAGGATCATAGCCGACATGAAGGTCGCAAATATTACCCCGTAGGGCACCTCCGCCGGCCCCTCAGGGTTGGCCGCACGGTGGGCGTCTTGTAGGATTCCTGGCCAGAAGAAGAGCACGAGAAAGTTTGTCCCTTCGAAGCAGCAGGCGACGAAACTGAGGATCCACACCTTGGTGTCTAAAGCGTAGCGACCTATGTTAGCCCGCACTGCCTCGAGACCATCTACGGCTTTGGTTGTACCCACCTCCCAGAAGGTTACCTCTCGGCTCGTCTAGGAACTCGACGTCTTCGGCCGGCTGACCAAAGTTCTCGTTCTGCACACGGATGGGGTCAGTAAACGAAGCATAAGTCCGCATATTCAGGCATCACATACCCAGTTGCGGAGCATTAAAACCACGGCTGTCGCTTCCAGCACCTAGTTTTGTCAGCATATCCTGCGCCCACACCTCGGGACCGAGGTGGCCGTACCACACCCGATACGAACGGTATAGTGCGCGATCCCAGCACGAGCACAATGCAGTGTGCGACTACGCCTCCCAGGGTCGCGGCCATGCAGTTGGAGGTCGTCATGAGGCCGAACATCCTGCTTAGTGAAATAGAGCTCCGGTCTAAGCCCCGGGTGTTGTACTCAGTCACCATCCAGCTCTCGAACACGGTCCAGAGGAGCGTCAGCGCAACACCGGCGAGCGCCCGGCCCGTGTAGAGCACCACCAGGTTGTCGGAGAGAACGCTGAAACCCGCGGCGGTGTGGATGAGGCAAAAGACCAGGCACGCCAGCCGTCTTCCGTAGCGGTCGGCCATGAAGCCGGTGCCCAGCGCCGCTACTGCAGCCCCTATGTACCCCGTCACGTACATGGACGCAACGGTCGCTTCGTCCAGGTTCTTCTCGTCTCGGAGGAGGGAGTACAGGTACGGCCCCTAGAAAAGAAAATCATCTGTCAGTCATGGTTTCATCGGCCTCCCGATAAATGGCATTTCCGCTTGGCTGGAACGCACCTGCAGCCACTCAGAGCCCATCACCAGCAAGTATACCTCCAGGAACATGCGCCTGAATTTCCTACCCTCTTCATCCTTTTTTTGGCGCCCTGTCGCCTGCATGTGCACGTTCGTATCATCCTTCTTGTCCCTCCGGAACCGCTTGAACGGCCGCAGGATCAGACCTCGTCCCGACACCAGCACGACCGCGGGCAGCAGCAGAAGGAGGGCGATCCAGTAGATGTCGAGCGCCATTGTGCGTCACGTTGCGATAGCCGGGGCAGCGGAAAGGGCTGGGTCAGGCGAGCAGGCAGCCGCCGCCTTTTTGTGCTGGCCGCGGCCGCCGGGAGCATGCCATCCCACTCTACATTCCAGTCGGCTGCTCGAGGTTGCCCGGGGTCGGGCCCAGACAACCTCGATTGCATACCAGCGGGAGACCGTCCTTGCGCCCAAAGGGGGCGCGATTTGCAGCATGCCGTCTGCTTATCGCTGAGGAGGTAGCGGCACGTCATCGCCTGAGGACTAGGACAAAGAAATCGCTAGAGTACCGTTTTGCTCTCCCTTGCTGGGATGGCCCGTTGTGGGCGTACTCTCGCTCAAGGCAACGTCATTTCTTTTGCAAGGGTATATCTTTGTTAAATTTCTCCCGTCTATTGATACATGACTTTGATTTTATTTTTAAAGTTTGAGTCGGCCGTCCGGTCACGGCGTATATACGCCTATCGGCCGGGGTTCCGGTCTTTGCCAGTCCATCTTGTCCTCTTCGTACATACCTGGCCAGAGAGCGAATGCATCCATCATCAGCTCTGAAGGTGAGCCACGAGGCATGTCGGTTTCACTTGGGCCCCCGCCCTCCCGCAGCCACTCCCAAAGTCTCAACGTGCGTTGTGCCACCTGGCAGCCCACGCACCAATTCTCGATCGACATCTGCATGTGACCCGCCTGCACGATACCCTTTACAAAGGAAGCATGTGGCGCCAATGCAGGGTCTTCGGTCCTATGCATCGTAGGCAGGATTGCCTCGAACGCAAAGGAGAAGACTCCGACTGCCGCACGCCACTGCGTGAGTGGAATGTGCCACGCAGCCGTCAGAACGGTCAGGGCGTCAGCCTCCGAGCAAACTACGCTGAGGGGTTGTCGCATCGCGATGGCCCGGGCGTATATCGGGGCCGCAGCCCGCACCAGGGCGTACATCAGCTCTGGCGGAGGCCGCTCATAAGGGTTGACCAGACCGCGGTCGCCGTCCGTCGGTGGAGGAGATGAGTTGATAGTTGGCACGGGGGATGCTCCGGGCGGTGTCGGTGAGCTATGCGGGTCTGGGCTCCTGCTCGACCTCGATGAGTAGGACATGTGATCTGGGATGAGCGAAAGTGGCGCCGCGTAACTCTCCGTCCCGCCAAGCAACTCCGGGTCGATAATGCCGGTGTCATACAGGCCCATCGGCAGCTCGCAGATGCCTTGGTAGATCCATGACGCCAACGACCGAACCTGCTGTATCTCCTGAGCAGTATTGCTCGGCCCAAGAGAAAGAACCTTATCTATCAGGAAGCGGAGATCGTCAAGTATCGCCGCGGTGGTGTGCTGAAGTCCCAACGCCCCGGCAGTAAGCTCGAACGGGTACGGGCTAACGCACACAGGGGTGTTGAAGTTAATTTGGAAGATGCCCGTTGGTGGGTCTTGATATTCGAAGTCGAAGTCGGGTCCTCGACGGAGGACCGGTGTGCTTTCAAAAGCGAACGCCACTATCCTGTCGTTTCTGGAAAGAGTCGTCAGCACTTAAATAGGGAGGAGTGTCGAATAACGCAACCCTCAGGTCAGCCCTGGGATCGTTCACACTCGCACTTACACAATCGCAGCTCTCGCCATCAAGGCGCCGATTCCATGTTGCGGCAAGCCGCCGAGCAGCTGGACGATCTGCTTGAACCCCATGAGGTGCAATTTCAAAACCTCTAGCTCCCCGAAGAAAAATTCGATGACGATGAAGAGGCTCACGCCCGCCAGGGTCTCCATGCTGGGCTTGAGCTCGGTCGTGAGTTTGTGGTTGAGCGCCTGGATCGCCTGTCCCTTGAGATTCAAGACGAACTCCTTCTCGATCGTACCCGCCTGGGCTAGCACTTTGGCGCCTACATACTGGGAGATCAAGGACACCAGCGGCGACTCAAAGGACCACGGCAGAAACTCCCTGACAAAGGGGTTGTCTGGGTCCGGGGGCCCGTTGAAGCACCCTTTGAATCTATGCGTCATTTTGGTAACTGATTGTGTTAGCGGCGGCGACTCTTTATAGCTGGTTGGTCGGGTTTCGATTACTCACGCTCGAGGTTTAAGTAAATATCTTCCTTGGAGCGAACTTCTGGCCATCCGCTGGCCTTGCCTCTGGCAGCTCCTAATGCGGCAATCGCGCTCTGGCGTTGCCGAGCGATGGTGTCGTGGCTGGGGGCCGCCGACGGCGGCCGCGTGGGCGTCCGACTCTCCGACCTGTCCGACCTCGCGGGCTTGGCAGCTTTCTGCTGCTTCGGCGACAGAAAAGAGCGGACGGTTCGAAAATCTAACACGGCCTGCCACGCCGAGCCCTCGTCCGCCGAGCTGTCCTCGGCCCCGGCGACCGACGGCGCGCGCGCCCGCGCGGCGCCGCCGGACGGTCCCGGCTTGGTGTCAGGCGAGACATTCTCGATTTCCACCGAGAAGGTCGGAAAGAGGTCCTTGGGGAGTCCGGCGATCTCCTTGTTTTGCTTACTGTGAGCTAGGAGTCAGCCCTGGGCTAAAGACGCGAAAGGCTAAAGGTTCTGACAGCCTTGCGGCTCCAGTACCGGCCTGTCGGTGCCGAATACGCGGGCTCTGGGTCCAGACGATTGCTTACTTTCTTGGGCCATACTCGCAGAGAGGCTCGGGAGAGCGCCTCTTGCAATTGCTGCACGGCTGGCCTTGGTTACACTGCTAGGCGGTTAGTCTTGGAGGTGCCAACCTGCGTGTGTGGGAGGCGGTCGGATGAGAGGAGAAGAGACACCAAATTGCACTCGCACTCGCACTCGCACTTGTCGGATTTGTCTCGTATTGCGCTGGCCATGGAGCGACTGCAGCAGTGATACCCAAATGGGAATATTCAGGCGACTGGGCTGGGCATCGCAGGCGGCGGCCGGCCCTGGCAGCGGGGGGCGGGTAGAGCGGGCGCGCTTATGCAGCGGTGCGAGGGGACTTTCACAACGGACCTTTTGCTTTCTCCTACGACATTCTGTGCATGATGTCGTCGACCGGCTGGCCCTCGAGCGGCTGTTGCTCTTGGAGAGCGACTCCGCTCCAAACGTGTTCTGCATCTCGTCAAGCCGTGCTCGTTTTGTGGACTGCTTCGTTATTGTGGCGGTAGTCATGACGGAAGGCGTGCTGGCGGTCAACCGTTTCTATGTCCACTGCTCCACGGGGGCGCAATAGTTTAGTTATGAATCTGGACACCGGCGATCGACGGCCGGGACTGCTGGGGCGGATATGATATCAAAAGGGCCTAGCGGGTCCCCTTCCACCCCGATCGCATATGCCTAGCAGTGCCGGGAATTAGTGGACTCCAGCGGATCGCTGTGGCCAAGGGAGAGGCGTAGCTATTTTGCCCGCTTGTCGGCTTAGCAGATGGATCGGTCCCGGGGAGCGTGTGCAAAACGGCAGGTAGGGCGAGGGTGTATGGTACTTGCGTCGATATCGCGGGGGGGGAGGGGCGGGCCCAAGAAGTGGTGGTGGCTGCTCAGGAATCAGCACCTTGTGCCAGGTCCTCCACCCCGGCCGGCCCAATACTCCACAGGGCGATAGATAGGATGGGTAAATACAGGATCCTTCTATGTAGGGCTGGTCGCCCCATTCTAACAAATGACCTTGGTGGACATAGGTCCTTTTTTAGTCCAACAGTACCCTGGCTGAGCTTCCGGCAGGGCCATGTACATCGCCTGCCTGTCCGCCCTAGACAAGCTTGACAAGGTAGCATAAGTAGTAGCTCTGGCGTCCACTGGCGCCAAACAGCGAGACAAGATGAGAGGACAGTGAACGAGGGTGGATTTTGGGTGCAGCGAGACGGAAAAAAAAAACTGGGCTCTCCTGGCCGGCTTGCATAAGGCCCAGTACATAGTCGGTGCCGCCGTCGAAGGTAGGTACGTCCTCTTTTTTTTTTTTTTTACCCCCTGCTCCACTCCCAAACAACCACTAACCGTCATCCGTCACGGGTAGGGAGAGAGCTATAGCACTGCGGGAACTATCCGAAAAGGGTGGCTGGGGGCCGGAAGGAAAGCCGCTGACATGTCGGCACGTCTCCCATGGCCTTGGGAACTTGATCTCACCCTTCACCCTGGGCTCTGCAGCAAGCAAGAAAGCAAGCAAGCAGCAGCAGAGGCGCACAGTGAGCAGCCCTGAGGCAGGTGGGCGAGGTCGAGGTGAGAGAAGGGGCGAGGCGGGGCGCCCTCCTTGGGACGGGCCCTGAGTCGTGACGCCTCTATGCAGGAGCGATATGAGGACTATTTCGGATTTGTGCCTTAATTGGCCAGTTCGCCAACTGCTACCGGACAGGATAGCATAGCGTGATTCAGCCCGTCGGGGGTAGCCTTGGGCTGGCAAGTAGGTACTGATTTGGCCTGGGGCTGGACCCGCTGAGCCTGGACCGTGCGCCACCCAAGCGGCATATGTTCCCTGCACGCTGCAGTAGACCCTGGCCGGCCCTTAGCAAGCACTAGGCAACGGTGTTTGTCGGTTGACCAAAGCCCGCGCTTGTACATACACATGCTTGCAAGCCTGCCATGGCATCCGTGCTATACCAGCAGGCGCGCGTCCCCTTTGCGGGACTCGCAGCATAAACGCAGCCCTACCCGTCTAGTTTTATCTCTATTCACGGCTTAGCGAGATGTCACCGCAGAAATACCCGCGAAGGATGCCCACGCCCTTCCCCTCCTTGCCCCCCCCTTCTTCCCCTTCCATCTCTGCCCCCCCAACATTTGGCTCTAGACAGGGCACTTACTACGTGCCATCACCACCACCGCTTCGGCTACCGGCCAAGCTACTCTCAGACCTCTCTTGGAAGTGACCTGATGGTACACACGTGCCAATCCTAAGTCCAGGAATGGCGAGACCGCCCCTGAAGGTTCATGTATCTAACGTAGCGTTTCCGGTTGTTCCTAACGAGATTGGCACTTCCCGTGCCTCCCGTTCTCCCCGACGACGGCCCTATCTCTTGGTGTAGCAAAAGGCCGAGGGGAAGAGGGGGGAGGAAGGAAACATTCCGCCATGACGTACATGTCTCTCCATCGGTTAGCTAAGCGGCGAAAAAAAAGAAAAAGAAAACAAAAGTGCTCAATGAGGTATCTTCTATGCAAAAGAAGGTGACGGGACAAATTCCGCTTACCAAACAACCCCTACATCCCCTAGGATGCAGGCTTCTGCAGACGGCTGGGGTCCTATGCGTAGATCGTCCAAGGGTTTAACTTAAAACCAGCCTAATCAGGGATATCGTAAATAGACACGGTAGCCAAGGAATACTCTCTCACCCTAGGAACTCCATGGAGTCGCAAGGGGGGACAAAGTCCCAGCATTGTTCCCTCTCCCGGACCCATTCCGGCGCCCGGCCGCCGGGCGTCGTCACTATTAGTGCCGAAACTGGGCTGGCAGGGGGCTACGTTTCCAGCTAGCTCGTCCAGGTGATACGAATGTGGGCAGGCGCCTTGCCGCACACCCACATGATCACTCTACGGATAGCACCACCTCTAGAAGTTGTCCCGTCGGACAGATTCATGACATTGCCCTACGTTGTAGCTCTAGCAGCCTTGGTTTGTTACGATGCGGTTCGCAGTGGAGTTTGGTGGAGTCTGCCTTGCCTTGTCGCCTTATACAGTACGTACTCTAGCCACTCGTGGGCCTCCACACGAGTTCGCCCTAGTCAGGCCCTGGTATCCATACTTCCTCAGCGATGTGTCTTGGCAAGGTAGATGATGACGAAGCAGAGGCGGTATATTCAAATGTGGATAGCCGGAATATCCAACCGGCCCTCGGCTCCGGCCCTCTGCGCAGCCAAACCGCAATCAAATCTCGGCGGTGGGAGCGCCAGCACCACGCAGAGGTGGCGCTGTCTATGTTTTCCGATGTTTTCCGATATTTTCCGGCATCTGCTGCGCGAGAAACCCCCCCCTTTTCTTGTCTCGAAGAGCATGTTTTGCAATCTTATGGGGTTTTTCCCCCCTTGTCGGGTCATGTTTGGGCGTCCGAAGTTCTTTGGCTCCGCTTCATGGAGCACGGAGCTAGCATCGAGAGAAATCTAGGGAAGGACGCCGCATAGGGGCGGGACCGCATGTACCCACCGGCTCCGAAGAGCTTATCTTGGTTTGCCTACTGCCACGGTGCCCTGGTCTCTGCCCTACGGCCCCTTCCCCTGTCTCCGCCTTCTGGAACATCATACGAAATGGGTTTTGGTGACATCTGAACTAGCCAGGCGAAGGGCTCCAGACATACTACATAGTACTAGTCGTACGTAATTATGCCAATTATACAAGCGCGCACGGAGTCTAGGGGCGCGGAAATGGCCCTAATTGCCTAAAGCAGACGCTGGTGCCCTGGTCGTCGTGAGCCTTAGCCACACCTCGACTGACGTTTCGCAAAGGATTCGCTTTTGGGGTTACCAGGCGGCTAAGTATCTGACATGGCCAATGGATTGAGGTGACTATCCGACGGCACGCGGCTCGGAAGCGCCGACTAGGAGGAGCTTCCCAGGATCTCAGGCAGCGACTGACCGTACCATGCCCATTGGGGAACGGCCACCGCTCGATGAAAAATGGGAAGGGACTGGCAGTGCTGCCCCAGCGGATTTGCTTTCGGCGTTGCAGTGTATTTGGCAGTATTCCGATTGTTTTTGCTCACGTCGCGGTTACCTTGCAAAGGGGGGGTGGTTTTCTCGTGGCTATTTTGGGCAAAATACCACGCGACGGCAGGGGACTCGGGCCGCTCAAATAAAAGGGGGCTAAGACGAGTTAGGCTATATAAACGTCCTTTGCATTCAACCCGCCGTTGCGAATCGAGGCGCAAGGGGCGGGAGTCGATCATACCTAAACCACTTTGACCAGCCTTGAACGGGCAAGGACTAATACTACCGTTACTGCTCAATCGCGTTTACGTCTGTACGTACGTCGAACAAAAGTCTGCTTTCATTGGCTGTGCTGTAGCCGACGAGCCGCTGCAATGAGGAATCTTGTATAGGCGAACGTCCGGGTAGCCAATCAACGGCCTGCTCCTCGAGAACAAGCACACAAGAACCAATGAGAGCCGGGATAATACCCAAAGAGCACTCCGTCATCTTGTATTTCTGCCATCTCTCCTGAGATACTCCGTATTTCTGTTATTTTTCACAGCCAGCGTGCCTCCTTCGGCGTGGCACGATATGCGTGACTCAACCCCGAAATGCGAAAACCGACATATCGTCGGCAGGGAGATGCCTGCCGCAGGGTTGTGCGCTAACCACAGCCCTGAATTTTCCCAGTTGGGCGGTATGCTCCGTAGCGAAACAGCTGCCAGCCAGGGGGGTGTGTGGGGAGGGGTGGTGGGATTCAGCCAAGCAATCTGCAGTGTTCTTTCATGGCCCATTAATAAGACAGGGTAAAGTTCCATGCCCAGTCTGGTAGTTCCGCCTCAACCTTGAGCCGCCGCAACCTTGAATCGCCCAGGTGCCAGGGAGGGCGGACGCGACGCTTAGGGACGCGGGTCTGGGACAGGGTCTGTTGAGGCCAGACAGAAGCGTGCTGGGGTACTGCTAGTCCGCCTTAATTGCGAAGCACATAGTCAAGAAACGTCATGCTCTGTTCCCATTCGCCCTTGCAGCGCTTTGCCTTACTAACCTCGCCAAGGAAGGAAAAAGAGCAGGAAGGCCCTATCGGATGGCCCGGTTTGCGAGAGCCGCGTCACAACTTGTCAGACAGACAACACTCGAGTATCGGAGCACCTAATCAGCTAGATAATGAATTAAGGTGGATACTAAACAACGCATGACCCCCCTAACCCCCCCCCCTTTTTCCTGTTGCTGTATACTCCGTAGGTACATTGGATGCACGAATGACGGGATAGCGGTGGCCTCGGGCACCTTCGCTTTTCGGACCATTCAAACAAGGCCGTTTGGCCGTCAAGCCCTGGCCCGTCGGCGCGGTCGCAGGTGGGCCTCACCTAGACGGGTCCTCCACGCTCCACGGAGTAGGGTCCGCCAGGATAGCTTTCCTCAACGTCCCCCCCTCCAAGCAAGCGCATGCATTGTCCCTCCCCATCCCACCCCCCCTTGCTCTCTCCCCCACGAGTAGCTCCTATGCATGGTACATAGTACTTACATAAGCTGACTAGGGAACCTGTTGTCCACCCACCTTAGACACACACGTTGCAATCTTGTCCACCAAAGCTGCCTAACCTTGCCTGGTAGATTATACGTAGTACGAGATACGTAGTACGGAGTAGTATTTCTCAATCCTTTTTGGACTTTCCTAGCTCGATCTCTGAATGACCTTCTCCGACCGCGATCCTGACCCCGGCCTTTCGCCCCCAAGTCTCCCGGGCCGCGTGGCGTGCCGACTTGAGCTCATCTACCAGCCGGTCTGCAGCTATCGTATGCCAGGGCTTGGTAGGGCAGTCAGCTCGCTTGCGCTTCATGCCGCGGGCCAGCCGACGGATGCGGGAACCGACGTAGGGCTGTGCCTGCCGCGAAGGATACTTGTCTAGGGCCTGGAGCAGGAGGCACAGCTGATCCAACCGGTGATCGCCCAGCAACATCTCACAAAGCGAGAGCAGGCGCCCGGCCTCGTCATCCAACTCGGCCTGCAAGTCGGCTGCAACGTCGCCGGGAAGGTGCAACCGCTCCTCCTTCTTCGCGATGACCGGGATTAGCTGGAAGATGACCCAGTGCAGGAAGACCTCGGTCTCCGCCAATGGCTCCTTACGCCGCCACAAGATTTGCTGAGACGCGTGCTTCGCCACATACTCCCCGACGAACTTGACCGCCTCTTGTGCGTGGTCGCTGCTCCCGGAGGAGTAGTACAGCAGCACCAGCAAGTCCTGGATTCCCAGTTAGCAACACGAACCTTCACCCCTGCTCGGCACACCGCGCGCGCTCACCCTCTCCGACTCAGTCACGAGATTGAGATCCGACGGACGGAACGACGAGGCGAACTGGACGCCTTCCCATCTGGGGTCAGGTCCGTCGGCTTCGACCCGGGACAGGAACGGGTTGACCAGGCATGCGAGCTCGAGAACGGGGGCTGGCACGCTGCGGGAGCCCGTCAGCAGCCCCAGCCGGGTGTCCTCCAGCAAGAGGACGAGATAGTCCCGAAAGCTTCCTCCTCGCTGAGCATCTCGCACGAGGCCCACGAGCGTCCCCCGCGCGCTCGTCATGGTAGGCGAGTCTGCTTTCGAGATCTCACCTGCGAGCCACCGATTCCGGGCCACGGTGGCGACATGGATGCCCTCTATCGCCTCCGCGCTGAGAACGGGAGGCAGGTGCTGCAGCTGCGTGGTTGTCTCTCCCAGCTTCTGGGACAGCCGGGGGGGGAGTGGCCTGGCCAGATGTTGTGAGCTCTTCTATGTCTCTCCCTTGCCCAGGCGGCCGGTCACTTACACAGATCCTCCAGCTCCCATGTTGCGATAAGTTGATACGTTTCAATCTCGGTGGCAAACTGCTTTCGATCTCTGGGTCTTTTAGACTCGGGACTGGGTCTCGAGCATATTTATCTCTGTCGGCAAGGCGTCCCTTTCTCTCTCCACTACCCAGCTGCCATTTTGTCATGGCACGCGGCTTCCCTCAGCTTTCTGCCTCAACCCCTCCATCCTGCAAGCCTCGCGCCCGGGGGCTGGAAATGGTGATGCTGCAATTGGCCAGACAGCTGTCCGTCGTATTTCGCGTTCGACCTTTTTCCAAACGAGCAAACGAGTGGCTTGCCCTGAGCCTTATGCACTTGGCACACCACCCCAATCAGCGGGGCAAATGCAAGGAGACAAGTGTCGTACAAGACAACAAAATATATTGGCACGCGAGAAAGCGATAACCGCGAACGCATCGCCCGCTAGACGTGGTGTCTTCCCATGCGACATGTCCCAAAGACGCCCCTGGATGCCATGCAGTCGTTTGCAAACCCGTTCCCAGCCAACGCCCGATATGCATTCCATGCATTTCCGAAAAATACGAAAGTCCCCTGACCGACCCTATCCCGTGGTTGCCTCGCAGCCTCGTTGGCAGCGGTGCTATCTGCCTTCACTTGTTGCGCTGCTGCGACTCGTACACCTTCATCGCGTGTTCAAGCGCCTCGATGCTGTCCCGATCGCCGTAAGCGTCCATGAGGAGCGCGTCACGGCGCCTCCGCTCGGCCTCGCTCCTTTCCGCGGCCTCTGCCCGGGCGGTGGATCTCTCCGTCTGACCCTGGCGGTAGGCAACGACGGCATACCCGACGCCGGCGGCGGCCACGAGTGTTACGACCCTGCATTTCGTCAGACATTATTACATTGGCCGCTGTAAGACTCCTCGAAAGGCGATAGGTTAACGAACCCCTTCATTCCGCGGCCGCGGGCTTGGTGCATGTGAGTAAGGTATCCTGGGTGCACCCGCGCAGAAATTGGAAGTGATGGTGAAGGTGCAGGAGACATGGCGGGGTATGCCTGTTGGTGGTCAAGGGCAGGCCAAGGTGCTCGGCGGTAATTGAGGCGAGGGCCGCGTGCTCCGTCGGTCCTCGGAAGTTAGAGGGGGCCGGTTATGCGTGGGTGCGCGTTGCTGCTAGGCTGTTCAATGACGGCGGCGAAGCGTCAACTTGGACGCTACGATGGATAAGCTAAGCTATAAGAAAAACCTCCAAAAGTGCTGCGAATAGGGCAGCTGGCTCGAGGTTCTGGCCCCAATGGGTATATAAACTGGGGAAGAAGGTTGGGTGCGTGTGCCTCCCCGGGCACCGCAAAAGGCGTTACAGGCCATGTTGGGCGCCGTGGGGTGAGGGCGATCCCGTGTGGCTCGAGGTGGTGTGTTGCTGCACGTCCCGATCACGCGCTCGTGCAACAGCTTAGCCGAGGGCAAAAATTCTGAAATCTGAAGGGTGCCCACCTGCTCCGGGAGGGGCCTCGGGGGGCTCCGCTGATGAGATGTTCGTCTGCCGATGGCGCGGGGGACGGGCAATGTGGAGAACACCTGGGGTTTCAGGGATGCAGAGGGAGCATTTTGGGGATGGGATTACGTCGCGCTGCCTGTCAAGTTGCCACTGACTGGCTAGCGAAAGCAGGACAGAGGCAGGTGGGCGCTACACGGCGCGCCGTGCATGGGTTTGGGCTTCACCGGCGCTTCTTTCCACCGACGCCTACGGCGGGTTCGACTTATTGGTGCCAGTGGCGACGGCAGCGTAGCAGCCTCATGTCCTGTTCCTCACCGAAGCTCGCGCAAAGTTGCCTGGTTTGCCTAGCTAGTGAAGCCCGACCCCAAATGTCTGTCTCCCAATGTCGTACAGGCTAGGCCGAGAATCTGGGGCTACTGGAGCTTGCCCGGCCTGCATGACCTGCATGGCTTGCATGAGCGTTCCAGGAGGCGGAAGAAAGAAAGAGCATGTACGGATAATTATTTTCGCCCCATTTGCCCCATCATTCGACCTTCATTCGATCTTCATTCGATCTTCATTCGACACCGGAGCTCTCTTCCCTATTCCGCCCGAAGGCAGCGTCCACGAGAGCACCGAAAATGGCTCCACCTGTCTCGTTAGGCGAATGAGCAGCCCGCATTTGCCCGCAAGAGCCCCGCATCGGTAGCCTGTGCGAATTTCTCCCCCCGCCCTCTGCCGTTTAATCCTCGTCCCCAATCCACCTTCGGTAGACCACGTCGGCCTCTGCGGTTAGGACCATCACCAAACAGTCCTTAGCCTCTCCGGACACAGGCTCGACGCCGCTGTCGCTGCCCGCCGCCCCCGGTCCGTCGACGTCGATATCGACGGGGCCGTCGTCTTAGCCTAACAATGGCGAGTAATTACGACTACCTCCAGCAGCCGCCGTTCCAGGGCGCTGACTTGTCCGTCGGCCAGGCCAACTTTGTATGTCTTGCCCCGTGGATCCCAACAGAATAATATCACCTGCCATCATGGCCTAGCCGGCCCACCGACTAACACGGCGCGTACCGCAGCAGCAGCAATTGCAGCCACAACCTGGTCGCAGAGCGTCCCAAAAGGCTGCTGGGCAGACTACTTCTCCATCACGCCAAGCGGGGGGCCAACCGCCATCCCAGCCATCGCGATCCGCGTCACGAGCAGCGCAGCCCCGGGCGCATTCTGCCCCTGGGCAACAGGAGCTGCCACAGTTCGGGCCCCAGCAGTCCTCCATGCCACAGCCTACACCCACACCGCCGTCACAGCAGCCACAACTCCGAACTAGCCAGCCAGAGCAGAGCTCTCAGTACCCAGTGTATCGGCCCACGCACCAGCACCCGCACTTGCACTCTCACCAAACGCATCCGCCACACTTAGCGGCCCAGACCCCCCAGCCACACAGACAACTTCAGGAGACACCTACAGGGGCCTCCCCGTTGTCACAACCCCTGCAAGACGAGCCGATCACTCCTTTGTCAGCTCCTTCGGGGCCACCGCACAGTCTCTTTCTCGGTCCGTACGACAGTCGCGAAGATGCCTTCGCGTCAGCACAGGAATATGCTTTTGCTCAGGGGTACTGCCTAGTCAACCAGGGCTCCGCCAAGTCCAAGTCGACGAACGGCAAGTATAATCCTCTTGGTGACGTGGTGCGCGTCGATCTGATGTGCGACCGCGGAGGCGTGTGCAACCCGTCCGGAAAAGGCATCCGGAAGCGTGGCTCGAACCGGACCAACTGTCCCTGCAAGATGAAGCTCGTGTACAACCGGAGCAAGGGCCACAAGTGGTACATCTCCATCCGCAGCGAGGAGCACAACCACGAGCTGCTGGTGGGCAGGATGCACGAGAACGCGAGCTATCGTCGTTATCAGCGCATCCAAACTGGGGGCAGCCGTCTCGAGACACCCGCGGAGCGGTACCGTCGGGTGACCAAGGACAAACTCAAGGCTGCGAGCGTCCCGGCGCCGCCGTCCTGGCACACTCCCGGCGCCCCAGCTGACGCCGGCGCAGCAGCTTCCTCTCCTGCCACTGCCATTGCCTCCACCGCCACCACTGCTCCTGCGGCTTCTCCCAGCCTGGCCCCGACTAACCCGCTCCATCTAGCGGCGATGCGCGGGCAGGAAAAGATGGTGGCCATCCTGCTCAGCAAAGGCGCAGACGTGAATGCGGTGGACGCGACCGGCAAGACCCCGCTGCACTATGCGACCGAGGCCGGCAGCTTAGAGATCGTCAAATTGCTCATCGACCGCGGGGCTGATGTCTCGCGCAAGGACGCCCGAGGCACCAGCATACTTGCCACTGCCGTCGACAAGAATCTGGAGGACGTCGTGGTGATGCTCATTGAGAACGGTGCCGACCCCAACGTATGAATGGACGGACGTATAGAAATCGTAGTATACCCCAAGGGAGCGCGGAGTTCAAGGAGTCATTAGCAACAGGATGTTAGGATACCCCGGGAGCATAAGGTATCAGTAAGCCTCTTTCTGCAGAACGCTGTGTTACACGGCTGCGTAGCTATTTCCCTCAACAGCTAGCAGATTCTAAGCTGTCTCTAGTTTCGAGCACCGGCATCTGGTACCGAATCGTCAGTAGAGTGTTTTTCCCCTTGTGCCTAACTCCCATCCATAAGAGCAAGCCGAGCTATAGAATGTTCGTTGCTAAATCGGGAACGACGGCACTGGAGCATCCCTCTCGAACAGGTGTCAGGCTTGCATCTGCATGTCGGACTCCCGCACGCGTTACTGCAGAACTGCACGACACGCAAGATTTGGGTCGACCAGCATTCAGCCTAGAGCCGGCGGCCCACTGGCCATGCACGCGAATCCTTCCGGATGCTCGCCGAGCGATGCCAGGCCGCGGGGCCAGAGGGCGAACTTCTGGCGGTTGAACGGTGAGTCCGTCTGCCCGACGTGGCCGTGGCCTATCTAGGCTACAAAAGAGAGCGAGCGCCACAATCTGTCGTTCATCATTGCCAATTACCCCCGGGCCAATAGGTGCCCAGCCGCCTTGCCGGCAGAGCTGCGGGCTATAGCTCCCGTCGCTATGCCGATAATGCATTGTCTAGCTTGGGCGGGGAACTTACCGTGCGTCTGCTGAGAAGAAACATTTCAGAAGCCGGTGAGCACTACCCCTAGGTAGACTCGCTCGCAGGTTTGGCACGGAGCGGCCATCTTCATAGGTGAATGGTGTCCGCGCAAAATGGCTAGCCGTGGCGGCCGACTTCTGGAGACTTCGTAGACCCTTCTGGCCTCGCCGAATGACTTGATATCACGGTCGCCGTAGCAGTGCCTGCGTGGATGTCCCTCCTGGTCACTTCTTTCAAACCACTAGGTCATGTGGCGCCCTCGGTGATTGGACCCCCCCATATAAATGCTTCAGGCCGAAGCGTACAATCTCTATCGCAAATTCCCCATCTGCATCTCCCCGTCGGTTATGTAGAGCAGCAAATCAACCTGGAGCAACAGGGCTGCTAAGCAGTTCGCCAAGACCTAGCTTCCGAAGCGGCATTTCGCTGCGCTGGCCTCGGCGCCCGCCGGGGTGGAACCGGACGCCCGCGCAGGTAAACGTCGCATTTTCAACAGCGATTTGGTTTCCTGTATTAGTCCGGTACAGCAGAGGCAGGGTGCCGAGCTTCCTACTGTGTATGCCGCATTTGGCTCTTGGCCCTCTCCATCCCTTCCCAATAGAGATCCCGTGCGGCAGGCAGGACATCGCATGTGATTCGGGGTGATTACGTGCGGGCGAAAAGTCCCTAATGCTCCGGGTGGTGGACGCCAGATCAGGGCCTCTGGAGGGTATAAAACATCAGCTAAATGTCCTGACGTGCGTCGGGCTCTGCTGGTGCGACGCGGGATCGCCCAGCCGTGAGCGGGAGGGCAATATCTCTATATAGGACCACGAGGTGCGGTGCAAGCATGCTGTCCAGCTTACTATTTCCTCGCAATCGACGGTCTCACCCTCACCGTCCTCATCTTACTCGGTTTCTTGGCCAACCTTTTTTCCTTTTCCTCTTTCCCTCTTCCTCCCAGGTGCATGTCCAAACTCGCGCGATGTGCCTGTTGACCGTTCAGACGCAAAGATTGTCACTAGAGTTCCCCAGAGCCCTAGATAATCTTCAAATTGATTTAAAACCCTTGTCAAGTTGCCTCAAATCCTAATGGACCCTTCCCCGGGCGCAAATGCCCCCAAAGGACCCCCAGCCGAGCCCGCCTTGTCTGAAGGCTCCCCGACAGACTGGGACCTAGAACATAGGATAATTGAGGCCGAGGAGGGACCGATCGACGAAGACGAGTTCATCGCGGAGGCTTGGAACGGCAACACGTCGGATTCGACCTCGGTATCATCGAGCGTCTATGCCCATACCTACGAACATGGCAGACGATACCACAAGTTCCGGGCCGGGAGGTACCCCATCCCGAACGACGACGACGAGCAGAACCGACAGGACATGATGCATGCAATGGTGCTGGAGCTGACTGTGAGCACTCACCTATCTCGATGCGAGTCCTCAAGTGACTAACACTGGCTACGCAGGATGGCTGCTTGTTCTATGCCCCGATCGGAGAGCATCCACAGAAGATAATCGACCTGGGAACAGGCACTGGGATCTGGGCTATGGAGATTGGAGACAAATACCCAAGCGCCGAAGTGCTAGGTCTAGACCTGTCTCCGATCCAGACAATATGGGTGCCGCCCAATGTAAAGTTTCTCGTGGATGATGTTGAGGATGACTGGCTCAACGGCTCAGACTGGGACTTTGCCCATTTCAGAGGCATGGCAAACACGCTACGGGACCTCGACCGCATGGCAGAACAGACTTTCAAGTAAGCACCGGCTCCCCGAGCATCCCCTACACGGAGGCAGCGAGAAGCTGAAGCTCTTTGGTGGACAGACACCTGCGTCCCGGCGGATGGGTCGAGTTCCAGGAGATCTACGGCAAGCCGCTGTGCGATGACGGGACGATGGGCGACGACGACATCATGAAGCAGTACTACGAGGTCAGCGTGAAGGCCATGGGGCAGTTCGGCATCGACCTCTCGCAAGGCTCCAAGGTGGGCGAGTATCTAGAGCGGGCGGGGTTCCAGAACATCAACTGCGTCGTCAAGAAGATGCCGCTGGGCACCTGGGCGAGGGACAAGAGAATGCGGCTGATCGGTCTCTACGTGGCCGATCTCATCCTGACGTCGCTGCCGTCCATGGTGGACGGGAAGCCGTTTGCTAGGCTGGGGCTCTCGGAGGAGGAGCGCATGGTTTGGGGTGCCCGGGTTCGAGAGGCTATCAAGGAGCCGCATGTGCATAGATACTATCACCACTACTTCTGGTTCGCACAGAAGCCAGGACAATAAGACTGCTCCGTCTCGTATGGCTGGTTCTGCCACTCACGGTGTTCGTTTCCTCGCGCTGGCATCTCGACTGCGTACATACCTTAACTCCATTTTATGCATCTTGCTAGGGCTCTTGTTGGCTATACGGCGCGGGACCTGCGGATATGGGTGAAGGCGGTTAAGTCGAAAAGGATTCTAGCCAAAGAGCGTCTTGCGTTCGTTCGCCTTGCGTTGCGTGTTTGCTGATCATAAATGAGCACTGCACTTTTAGCCCCTCGTGAGAAGAAGGATGCGTCATTTCCAGAACTACCACAGAGAACCTAGGCTGAGCCTTATCGGCTACAGCCTTTCCTTATGGCTCAGCTCCACTAATTGTAATTCGCTACAGCTCTGGGCGACAGATACAAGGGTGAAGGCGAGACCAGTTGATTGAGACCAGTTGATTGGACGCAAGAGTGGTCATCAGACTCCAAGACACCGGGAATCAACACTGCAATTTTAGTCTCTCGGGGGAGAAAGGAGAGGGATGCCTCATTATCAGAGCCTCGCGGGGAGCTAAAATGCGGGCCCAAAGTCAGCTGCAATAGATGAAAGCTCGTGGTTGGCTGCATTCCTTCTAGTCCAAATATCCGTAGCCTTCTATTCCCTCTGTTTTGATTCGGCCCCTGAGGCTTGAAGATAGTCAGAGAACTACCCCCTAAACCATAATCTAGCTAAGTATTTACCTAGGGGCTACATCAATTTAGTAGCTCTAGGATAGTGTAGATAGTATGTTCCCCAGATGTGGCGCAGAGACGGTCCCCCGGGCTCCAGTTCGACTGGCCTTGCCTACCTGAGGTTGGGGCTTCTAGCCAGCCAATCATTCCCAACACAACCGGCACGTGGACGCAATGTGCCGCCAAAGTTCGTCACCACACAGAATCTACGGCTTATGCAAGACATACGGGGCACCCAAGTTAGGTAATTCTCCTGCCCCCTGTTTCATGCTGTCCAGTTTGGTCGCGTGACTTGGCAGGTAGTCAATGCTCTTGGCACCAACTTACCCAACGTTCTAGACTCTTGTGGAGACTTTGTACCGCGCGATAGCGACATCGTCTATCAAAGTATATCAATACGCACCGGCCCTGGCGTCGCCATTCTGACGGGCCTTTGGCTCGTTATCATCCATCCAGCCCCGAGAAGATGTCTTCCGGTCGCAGAATCACCTTGGGAAACATCATCCGCAATGCTCTCCCGTTGGGCACCCGGAGGCAGCGGATCGACATGACACCGGGCCAGATGGACACCGTCGTCAAGTACCAGCTCGGGCTCCCCACGCCTCTCTATCTCGAGGAGCACTCGCTCATATGGGCCGGCATCGTCCAGAAAGAGCGCCAGGCCGCCGCAACCCACAAGCTCCTGGTCAAACACGGCTACGTCCTCGCGCACCAACCAGCTGGCGCAGACGACAGCACCCCGATGCCGCTGACGGTGAACACCCGCGGGATTGACAGGAACTTTCCCCGCCAGTTTCCGGACCTCAGCCCTCTGGCGCACCGCAAGCTCGTATGTCTTCTGTTCTTTTGGGAAGAGGAGGTCAACCGCTGGAGGTTGCTCTCCCAAGAGGAAGAAATCGTCAGACAGGCACTGGCCCAGGCAACCGGCCACGCAGTCCAAGACCTCTCGATCGCGTTGGAAGCGGTCACCCTCAAGAAGAAGCTCCTGCCGAGCCAGCGGGCCGAGGGAGCGACAACAGTAATCCCGCCCATGCAGGAGGCGCTGCCCACCTATTCCGAGGCCTCGTGAGGATCCGTGGCGCCTTGAGTTCATGAGGCAGAGGCAGAGACAGAGGTCATCTCGTGGATACTGGCATGTCTTCCAGCCTCATCGATGCGGGTTTGATTATCGCTAGGCTCCTGTCATGAGGATGCGCCCGGGCCAAGTGGGAGACCTGCCGTGCCTTCAAAGCTGTGCTTCCCAGAGGCTACGGCGGTCGCAGAATATCCCCTGGTCGGAGCCGGCTAGCACAGATGTGACGGGGTATGAGGAAAAATGGGTACGGTCTTGTTCAAGTCGGACTAGTCGGATGAACTGACGGGCCACGGCTACCCATGCTAGCCTCGCCATGTAGTTAGTGTCGCTAATTACCCTAGTCTCCCCCTGCGCTTGCGGGGAGCGAGAGAAATGGCCTCTTGCATATCGTGAGCGCTTCTAAACTGCCTCTTGCATCCATCCGTGTGTCCTTAGGTGCCCTTGGCATTTCCACCCCGCGCGCTCCGGATTGTCAATATCCATGGGAAACGTTGCCTTGGCTCCTGCTGCAGAGAGCATGACACCGTCACCATCCCCTCTGGGCGTACGTAGGTGCTCGATGGGAGCCGAAGTGTGAGTGTCATCGTAGGGCGAAACTGCAGAGCAGGAGTCCCTACCCGTAATCGAGTGTTGCATCCGGGTTTAAGCATCGAACGCCTACATGTCTAAGTCGCGTGGGATGCGCGCACGAGGCCGACAGCCTCATGATCCAGCTTGTCTCGCCGTCCTCCGCCCGTCTCGCGGCAGTTTGGGTAGCCATGGTATCGCCCACGTCACACATGCAGCTGACAACTACCTTGGTTTACTGAGTTGTCTAGTTTCTTATCTATCCGTATCTATGCGCGTTTCTTTTGTTCCATCATGTGCATATGCGCCAGGAAGCAACTGCTGTTCTGCTCCCCCCCCGCATGCAAGGGATGGGTAGGTTATCAACTACTTACAATATCTCTCGGCATTTCACATCGACTAGCTACTTTCGGTACACGATCAGCCCTCCGCATATGGGATAAATACCTACAAGAGAACGCGAACGCGTAGCTGTGACGTCCATGGAGGGGGGGGGGGGGGGGGGGGGGCGCTCCCCCTTTTTTTTTTTTTTTTTTTTTTTTTTTTTTTTTTTTTTTTTTTTTTTTTTTTTTTTTTTTTTTTTTTTTTTTTTTCGGAAAGCTGCAACGTTACGACCTAGGGCGAGAGTTTGGGTATAGGACGACTAGGGTTGAGAGATCTATTATCCCGCTGACCTGTGGAGCGAATCTTTTGGCTTGATCCTTATCATCACTAGCTACCTAGTTGGGGTCGCAGCCCGAATCACCAAATCAGGAGGGGGAGGGGGAGGGGAGAGGGACTTGCGTATGTATGGTAGAGGGAGCTAGGAGCTAGGAGCTAGGATAAACCCCTTGGCGTTATACCTGCTGCTGCGAGGGGTTCTTTATGTACATACGAGGCTATTGGAACATCCTCCCGTCGGCCATGCGCGGTTTGTAGCAGCCAGCCCCCGCCCCCCTCCCCCAAACATACCGAGACATCCCGCAGCTCCAACGCTGGGCCAGAGGCAGAAGTGCAGAGATGCAGAGGTGCAGAGGACACGCGCACCGACCACGAGCGCGTGTAGTGCTCGCATGGAGGGGTGCTGCTGGTGCGTGTGCGGTAGCATCGCGGCAATCCTAGGCCGCATGTGGCAGCTGACTCTGCAAGGGGTCATGCTGCACCCTCGCCTTCTGCGATCCTTCTAGGACGGGGGGGAGCTTAAAATTTGGCCGAAATTGAGCCCATCGGTCCCTGGGAGCGACTGCCCCTGTGCTGTACTGCTGGGCTGCTTTCTTGGCTAGAGGTGGTGCGGCTACTCGCTTTCGAGGGACTACGCCTCGGGTCGGGCCACTCACTATTAGTTAGTCGTCGCCGGGGGCTGATCACCAACCTGCAGATCGGACCCCAGCCTGAGACGACTTAGCCCGGTTGGAGAACGTCTGCTGCTCAGACCAGCGGTCTCGTGGGATGTTGAAGTTGGCCTTGGTTGGCCGTTGGAGCTGCTTTGCCCTGCTTTGCCGTGCTTTGCCTTTGGTTGCGCTGCTGCACCCTTGACCAACCGCGGGGCTGCAGGAGCCTCGCGTATCTTTGTAGTGCTTCCTTCTGCCGTGGCGTGGCGTTGTCAGCGGGCCGTGGGTGGCGGCAATTCTGCCGCGCCAAGTGCGAGGCTCGCAATTGCTTATGGAGCCCCGCCGTCGCCGGCGACATGTGTTTTTGTCGAGTCTAAACGACCTATGGCTCTTGGCGATGAAGATGGCTTACGAAGGTCAATGGGGGTGAAGCTAGATGGAGCCCCCCACCAGGCGGCTCTTCTCTACGACCTGGGCACGATGCAACACTCCGCAGCTGTAGTCGGCCGTTTATTAACCTCGAAATGTTCTCACTTTCCGAGCTCTACCCGTTTAGGCGCCGCCCGAGCGCCGGGTGTCCACCGCCGAGCCCACCTACTACAGTAGCCTGACAATATCGATGTCTGCGGGATGCGTGTCCGGAGGCGATGCTGGGACCAGGTAACCTCGAAACACACCTCCGCCGCCCACCACCCGCTGCGACGTCCGCACGCCGCCTGGGTTGCTCGCTCCCTCCATCCCTCCCTGCAGTAGCATGGGCATGCTGGCCAGCAGCGCCAGGATGTGAGCAACGTGACAAGCCGCCGGACCGCACCTGGACACCCTCCCCCCTTTCGTGGACGGGTGCGTGCCTATGTTGTATGTGTACGTCTAACCAACAGCGGCGGCGCGCGAATCCCATCAGGGGGGCGAGAGAAGCTCGAGTATAAGAAGAGAACCAACGCTCGTACCCTCGCAAAATCCAAGGCCACAGCAAACACATCGCCAGTCCCATTGCGGCACCGTCACTCCTTTGACGCCTCCTTCCTTTCTCTGCGTATATATCGTTGCGTCTTAGCCACTCCTTCCCAAGATGCTCTTCAACGCCGCGGCACTTGCCGGCCTCTTCGTCTCCCTCCCGCTGGTGCGGGCCGGGTTCGACTCGGGCGCCACGAACAACCTGGCCATTTACTGGGGTACGTGAAAGTCGCGCCTCATGCTCGCTCTGCCGACGCAGCCACTGACGCACCATGCAGGCCAGAACTCGGCCAACCAGGAGAGCACCCAGTCCCGTCTCTCGACTTACTGCTCCAGTATGTACTACCGCCCTACGGCCCCAGCCTCACCTTGCTTGTAGTGCCCCGCTAACCTGCCATAGACACTCCTACCAACGTGAGATGAGACATGCCGGCTCGTTAGCGATCCATGACTGACCTGGCTTGCTGCAGATCATCCCTCTGGCGTTCATGAATGTCATCAAGAACCCTCCCACCGTCAACTTCGCCAATGCTGGCAACAACTGCAGCTTGTTCCCCGGCACCTCGCTGCTTAGCTGCCCTCAGATTGAGTGAGTGGTCCTCCAGAGTGTGCAGTACACCGTGGACGCGGAGCTGACCAGAGATGTTAGGGCCGACATCAAGACCTGCCAGGGCCTGGGCAAGACCATCCTGCTCTCGCTTGGTGGCTTTACCTACAGTATGTATCTCAGAGACCTACCCCTTCCCACGGACAGTCGCTGACTCGATATGTGCATAGCCGAGGGTGGCTTCACCTCCTCCTCGGAGGCCGTCCAATGGGCCAACACTGTTTGGGCCATGTTCGGCCCCCAGCAGAGCGGCAGCAGCGTGAACCGGCCGTTCGGCACCGCCGTCGTCGACGGCTTCGACTTCGACTTTGAGTCGACCACGTCCAACATGGCGCCCTTCGCCAACCAGCTTCGCTCGGTCATGGACGCCAACGGCAGCAAGAAGTTCTATCTCTCGGCCGCGCCGCAGTGCTTCTACCCCGACGCCGCCGACTGGGACATGCTCAACGGCGCCACCTACTTCGACTTCATCATGATCCAGTTCTACAACAACGGCTGCGGCGCCCAGAGCTTCGTCACCGGCTCCTCCAGCCAGTCCAACTTCAACTACGCCACCTGGGACAACTGGGCCAAGACCATCAGCAAGAACCGCAACGTCAAGATCCTGATCGGTGTCCCTGGCAGCCCTACCGCCGCCGGCAGCGGTTACGTCTCCACCTCGACCCTCGCCTCCATCGTGTCGTACGCCAAGGGCTTCTCCAGCTTTGGCGGTCTGATGTTGTGGGATATGTCGCAGGTCTACGCCAACTCGGGCTTCCTCAGCGGCGTCGCCACCGCCCTGGGCGCCTCGGCCGGCCCTGGCCCCTCCTCCACCACCATGACCACCGTCACCCGCACCACCACGACCACGACCACCACCGCCACCTCCACCACTACCGCACCTCCTTCCAGCGGGTCCGGTGTGCCTCAGTGGGGCCAGTGCGGTGGTCAGGACTACACCGGTCCGACGGTCTGCGCGGCCCCCTACGGCTGCAACTGCTTGAGCGTCTGGTGGTGCCAGTGCCAGTAAAGAGTGTGATGATCGGTTTGCATCACGCGGGAGCGTTCCTTAGCATCGTTTCCTCATTTTCTCTACCTTCGCTTCGCTGCCTCCGGCGCCCGCATATTGGTGCGTCGGACGGCCCCTTGGCTTCTTGTATATATTTGCCATTTGCTGGTCAGGCATGGGCCTGAACCATGAACATACATACGACTGACACTCGTTCATATCATTTCGGTTTGGATACTGCATGGGAGGCGTTTATGCAGGGACAGCAACTGTCAATACAACACTCGCTTGACCATCCACCGGTGTGCCTCTTGATTGTGCATCTCACAGCCCGAGCGCGCGGGCCAGTTCATATATTGTGGATCGTAATACATAGTGCCGTTATAATGCGGCTTTATCATTTCATAACCCGGTCAGCATGTCCGTTTTTTGCCTGCCGACCAACGCCGAACCCCAAACCCGGTAACCCCAACGCCTGGCCAATGAGGATAATGTCACATAATCTCTGTCGCATTCTTCTCATTGCTCTGAGTGAGTGATCCCGTCCCTGAGTGGGGCCTCTGCCCTGGATGATAACAGCCCTTGGGCGTGGCCGGCCGCGCGTCCGCCGTGGTCGCGCCCGCTCTCTGCTCCGGTCCAAAGCTCCCAGAAGTTCCTGACGGCAACCGGCCCGTCTCCAGCCCGCACACCTGTTCCCCCGATTCTGCACCGCTGCTGTCGGTGCCAAAGCGCTCCGCATCGTATGAGTGGCCCGCAGTTGGGCTAGCTGCTCTCCGTCTGCCGGGGACGGTGCTTCCGAAGCTGGCCTCCATAGACGAAAGCCTGCCGTGGGACGACTTGAGGATCTTCCCAATGAGCTCTGCAATGTTCATCTCGATGTGGAGCTTGAGGATGTATACCAGCGGGTGGAACTGGATGTAGCTAATTGTAAATATTAGTCACGATGTTGTTCATAACATGGCGCCAGCTTCTTGTTGAACTCACACAAAATCGTCTTGCAAAGACATGATGCCGATGAGAGTGACCTTTGGGCCGTTAGCTTGGCGTACTTGTAGAGGACCGGGGGGTTGTACATACATCAAGAGCGATAGAAATGCAAACCATGAATAGGTTGAACTTGAAGAGGAGCATATATCGTTCAAGTCCGTTGCTCACCAGCTTGCTCTTTATCAGCCACATGAAGTAGAAGTTGAGGCATGCATCGATAATAAGAAAGATGACCTTTTCGATACGGTCCCAGATCGTGTTGACGTAGACGTAGGTATCATTGACATGCAGGCGGGCTGGGATCCAGATGCAGAAGACGCTGATGTTGATGATGCCAATAATGATAGCGACAACCCATTTCAGCCTCTGTCCTTGGTCTGGGTTGTACAGTATAAGGG
This sequence comes from Thozetella sp. PMI_491, assembly GCA_021432635.1. Classification (NCBI taxonomy): domain Eukaryota; kingdom Fungi; phylum Ascomycota; class Sordariomycetes; order Chaetosphaeriales; family Chaetosphaeriaceae; genus Thozetella; species Thozetella sp. PMI_491. The sequence continues at coordinate 122,719 of MU270055.1, read as the reverse complement.
TTACGCGGTTCAAGAGAATCTGGAAAAGACATTGTATCTGCAATCGTCAGTATTCTGTGGCAAACATCCTGCGCACGGTAGACATACCTGGATGGCCCAAAGGCAGACTGTGTAAACGTAAAACTTGTCAGCGAACCGGGCTCATTGGAGCGTGATGGTCGGAGACCTTACGGAGTACTACATAGAGCCCAGCGCTGTCTACTGTTAGCCGGCCTGTTCGCTTGCTCTTGGTGGGTACAAGGCGTCTCGTCACATACCTTGCAGGAATATAACCTCGGAGGAACAGCCAGCTCAAGACGGAGATGGCAACGCAGGCAGACCACTCCATCCAGACCATGATAATGTAGGCATTTCGCGACTTGGACCGGCGCCGGGATTTGAAGGTCTGTTCGACGACCTTCTTCAAGGCGAACATGGCGCTCGCCAGCGAAAATCCCCAGAAGAAGGTTGCGAGTGCCATCGAGCTGACGTGCGGGGGCGCCGCCGTGGCCCGGGTTGCGAGTGCGGCCATATACATGGCGCCGAATCCACCGTCCGGGCAGATAACTTGTCGTTACAGGCTATGTTGTCGATGGGTGGTGGCTCTCATCCATCAGAGACGTGACCCCCGTTAGCCACTACCCCGGATAGTTACTGAAGAGATGCACTTGTTGACACATACGAGATCCTGGGGAAAGGGGTGGGCTGGCGGAAGAAGTGCCGGGGGCCCAAGAGCATATAGACCCCATAAATGACGGGCAGAAGTGCGGGACCTAGACCCAAGTCGAGGTCAGGCCGGCTAAGCTATGCGAGTAGCGTCGAGCCGATCGGGTTTTCTGGGCTCGATGGCCTGCACCGAGCGCGGTGCGGATGGTGTAGCGAGCGAGAGGCCAGGCTTGTTGAGTCAGTTCTATGGCTAGATCCGTCGGAATGTCTCACCCCTCCAACCCCGATCTGGAAAGGCTCAAAGGCGATAAAGTTGGGGGAATGCAGGCTTGGGGGGCTGCTAGTCTCGAAGGTCTAGTTTTGTGATGCTAAGACCGCTTTGGAGGGGATGGCTAGCAAGACCGGAGTCCAGCCAGAGCCTTCGGAGCATACTCCGGTGAGAGGGGGAGGACTGCCCGTTGCGTAAAGGGGTCCGGGACCGCGTCACTCCGTGCAGCCATGGCGACCTCAGCGTGCGACGAGTTGAACTCAAAGCCCCAAAAGGGGAGGGATTCCGCGGGGGAGGCTTCTCGCCAGCAAAGAAGAGTGCCGCATGAGGCCATGTTGCGTACTCCCGCAGCCCAAAGGCCAATGACCGGATAGCAACGGAGCCGGCGGCGTTGCCGTTCTACGAATAGGACATTCCAAGGTACAAGTCGTGGATCCGAAACCGAGCCTGTGAGACACGTGGCATTCAACGGCCTCACGAACCTTCCATGGCTAGCAATAGTCAAGAACAGCATCGAGTCCTCTTAGGAGAGGAGCAAGGGAGACATGGCCACATTTGCGCCCCGTGGTCAGGGACTTGCTATGCGAACCGCATAGCCGGTAGAGGATGTCAAGACATACCGAGAGAGACGACGGCCGCACCAGGAACGGTTCGTCCCTACGTATAACAAGCCACAGGTCACGACAGGACGCAGAGAAACCGATACTACCGGGACCTCCCGTGCCAGGGTATTCTGAATCTACAACGAATGAATGAGGCGGGCCATGAGCGGCACTGCCCTCACCTCCATCCATCTCACGTGTCTGCCGGCGAGATCGATGCGGCGCCGTGGCCCCACCGGTTCTTCGGTGGTCTAGATCCACTAGCCGGAAGGGCCGTGGAGCCGGCTCGCGGGGATCGAAAATAGCTCACGACCACCGCCGCGCTCACTCGTAGTAAGGCTGGATCCGGGGCGTGTTGCTGTCAAGCTATCTAGAGAGCGCCTCGGCACCGGTAACCACGAGGTTGAAGTCTGCCACCACCCGATGGGTAGGCCTCCATACCTCATGGCTCCATAAAATGCCCCCATTTGGAGAACCTGCTGCCCATCGGCCAGACCGGCACTATGTTTGCGGAGCCCTGGCCAGGGGTTCAAGGGCCAGACCGAGCTGAATGCCCGCCCTAACGCCCAATTGCAAAGCGCTCCCTCGGCTTCAGCTCCGTGCTGTGCTATCGGTTCGCAAGACTCGCTCCACTTCTCTTCTCAGCTATTGAGAAAAATTGGGCGTCAGCAACTGGGCCAAGTCTACAGAAGGAGACAGGGCTCCCGTTGAGGTATCGCCCGGTTGTTAGCATCCGCTCTTAACCATCATCATTCGCTATGCGTTGCACAACCGACCCAGTCACTATTGACAGATGCCATGTAGACTATGCCCTCTGCGACTTGTTCCAGCTGTTGATGTCCACTGTACGCCTTCAGCCCCAGATAGATTATTGTGTATAAATATGAAAGATGCGAAGCGCTGGGACATGTTGTAGGATGTACCATTCGCAGATCTTCAGCATCCCAACATACACGCCAAGCCAAATCTTCCAAATATATCACGTCAATATGAGATACTCCGTGCTAGGTCTGAGCGTTTTGGCCAGTCTGGCCAGCGTCGCAGCCGACTGCAGTGCCGTATGTCCCTCTCCCACAGGCCAGCTAGGTCTTGTGACGGCAACTTGACGACGACCGAATCCAACTAACGTCGTAGCTTTAGAATAACTGCGCTAGAGCAGTCACTGGCACGAGCAAGGGTACTGCGACAGTGGCAGTTCACCGCGCAGACTGCAGCTCTCTGCTCCAAGAGACTGCGCTTCCGCCTACGTCTACCGCTACCACGATAGTCACTACTACAGCACCAGCGGTTACCGTCACGGCCAACACAGTCGTAGACTTCTTCACCGTCACAGTCGCCACCGTGACAGGCATCACGACTGTCACCGTCGCGGCCCCCTTCACCGGCATCACGCTGCTCAAGAGAGCTGAGCCTACTATTCCTGTCTATGCCTCTGCCTGCACCAGCTTCGCTGCGTATAGCAGTGCTTGCTCCTGCTGGGGCATCGATGCCGGCACCACGATTCTGCCGGCTCCTACGGTGACGGTGACGCTGACCACGACCGTAACGCCGACGGTCAGTGTGAATGCTGTGGAGACGGTGACGATTCCTACGACAGCGACCACCTTCATCACCTCGACGGTGACTAGCTTAGTCCCTATTTAAAAATGCTCATACCCGTATGACGCCGAGGTTAGGTACAAGTTGCTGGGTTCAATTTACTAGATCTAACTGGAGCAAGCTATGAAGACTGGGCATGCAAGTGCGGCCACTATGAGGGCTGTTGTGCGTACTACCGCCTCGGTAAAACTGAGATATGCTGGATTATGGTGGGAAAGCATGGTTTGGGATGGTAAATTCTTTGCATAGTATATAGGTGCAAGTGGCCGGAGTTATGTACGTCATGAATTTACAAATTCAAAGCTTAACCCTTTGGCGAGGACGGGCAGAGATTATACTTCGTACTTAAGGTAAAATCAATAAACCTAAGCTAAACTCTGTAAAGAGGCAACGACGGTAGTTTTTGGCTGTCAGTGCGTCATATAACGACGAGGAATATGTGAGACTACACTGAGACAACTATCTACGTTCACTAGAATATACAGTGCTAACTTATCAAGTCACAGTTTCATAGTTATTTTTATTGGTCATACCACTCCTATTACGATACAATATTCATCCGCAGCGAAGTCTGCAACTGCTCGGGAAGCTCAAATGGTCGTTCCTCCGGTACTAGCCCAAGACTAGAGAGCTCGTCATCTGTGATGCCGGACCTCTCATCTAGTATCTTTTTCAGCGCTCTAGCCTTCTCAGTTACGTCTTCAATGCTGACGATCATGCTGTCGACCCATTCCTTGCTGATGGCAGCTGGTATACCGATCTGGATACTCCGGTAGTTGAGCCTCTCTAGGCGAACGTCACGTTCGGGGTCCCACTGAACTTTGACATCGGTTGGTTTCTCTGATGTGTCCTCTCCATGTCGCTTGCGATTCCTAGAGCCTCGACTCGTCCCCTGCTCGGGCGTGGCTGGTTCCGGATCGGATGCTGCTGGAGTTACTGCCTCAGTGGTGCTGGTGGATGGCGGGGCGTGCGTTGTGAGAACAGCGCGCTCCAGAAGGCTGATGAAGTCCTTATGTTTCATCTTGAGGGCCAGTATACGCTCTTGGCCCGGGTCTTTGTATGAGTAGCCCGCGCGGTACAGCATCCACGCCCAGCTGGGTTTGATCCAGGTCATGCGGGTGGTGCGGAACTCGGGCGAGGCATTGAGCTTTTGCCCCGCTACAGCGGCATTTGCGATTTTACGATTGTACGCCTGGTAGACCGTGATAGTCTCGTCGTCGTAGCTCGCTCTGACTTGTCTGAATGGTGTTGCCATCTTGCTGTCTTGTCTGGTGGATCGTGTGAATGAAATACTTAAGAATTCAATGGAGGTAGAGGATGTTAGAGTAGATTGAGTGGAAGTTGGAGAATGTGAAGCATGCCTTCGTTATAATTGTCCTGCGATCTGCTCGTCTTTCCCCGATGGCTCAGCTCCTCGATGTCGCCGGTGACTCAGGTGACTCAAAGCAATGGTGGTGGCGCAGCCGCAGCTGGTGTGGTGCCAACTCTTGGGATCATGTAAATAGGGATAACTAGAGGTTAGACCACAGGAGAGAACGAAATAAGCCCCATTCAGCTCATGGCATGTCTAAGCAAAATGAAGATAAGGGACATGCATGCACAGGATCGCAGATGGTGATTAGGGTAGCAAGCAGAGCATGGCTGTTGATCGCGTGCTCGATCTCCTTCCACCAGGCTCCTGCCAGGGAACACGGAGGCAAAGCGAGGCTTTTGCATCGTGTCTGGAGTAGAGATGCATGCGCATTCTTCTATTTCTGGACCCTTCAAGCACTTTACCTGTCGTTCGGTCCATGGCCGTAAGCTTCATCGGTTGAAGCTCCGTGCCCGGCATCAACCTCATACTGTACACACGCGAGAGGCGAAAAAGCGGATAATATATTGTACATCCCAAGCTGCGGGACCCAGCATGCAATTTAGCTTTAGATGTTTCTCAAAAATAGAAACAGAAGCAAGGAAGATGAAGCCATGCGACCGTATTGACCCCAATCCTGACATAAAGAGCTTTGAGAAGCCCGTGGAAGGAGGGAGAGAGAAAATAGCAGCGATCTTTGCTCTGATGGGCGGTGGAAGATGGTTGCCCGGTTGCCCGGTAGCTCCTGTGCATACATTGCGGAGAGCCCCACTCCCGGTGGTTGGTTGGGTCGCCAGACGGCTGTCATGCCCTGACCTCTGGCCCTCCCTTTTATACTTTGGAGCTGACGCTAAGGGGAAGCTCACCAGCGACAAAGCAAGGAAAAATGGCGAGCAGATCGGGGAACACTGCGTGAGAGTTTTTTGTCACATCGCAGGGTGAATTTTGGTGCATTCTGCCATGTGTCTCGTGCACACCGGTTCACGGCGCGACCGTCGCGTGTTTTTCACAGATCGGGAGCTCATCGCCTGGGAAGCTGCTTCCAGATCTTAGAAAAGTGGGGCGAAAGTTCCAGAAAGCCTGTCCTTTCAGGTGCGCCTCCTTTTGGACCAGATGAAGCGAGAGGCAGCAGGTAGCTCCTTCCCCGGCCGCACCCGCGTCGCGGCTCCAAAATCGCACCAGCAGGAGGCAGCGGAAGGGAGGAGGAAGGCGGGCCGGAATACAAGAAATGCATTGGAGCGCCGGGGACTGCGCCTTGCGAGTTGTCGCCAACCCGGCCGAGATATTTTCGGACGCATATACAGCCAACAGGTACGCTTTCGGCCTGGCGCGAGCATCCCAAGCTCTCGACGACCCCAGAAATCGCAGCAATCGGAGCACCTGATTGGTGGCTGCTGGGCTCTAGCCACTCCAGAGCGGGTTGTGAGTTGCATGCGCCTGAACTTTGGGAGGCCGTAGTGGAGTGACCAGGCTGAGAAGTGGCCCCTGCGTCGCCCCGTCACGCAGTCGATTTGAGCAGTCAGTCGCCTGCTAGTGACGAAAAACCTCCCGTCTCTCGCTCTCCCAAAATTCAATCCTCGTAAACCCACAATCAATCCATCAAAACATCCCCACGTCCACCACGGTTCCGGCTCGAGGCGAATCATTTTGCACCTTCTGCTTTCCATCTCTTTCTTTCCCGGTGATTAATTTCATCATAGCCACTGCGCCGCTGGTCCCTGCCAACGCGCCGGTCTCCCCAGCCCAGATCCCGCTCCTGGACAGCTCTTCGCGATGTCTGAGGTGCAGTCTAGACCCGCCCCTCGCGGCAGAGGCGCCGGCCGCGGCGGCCGAGGAGGTGGATATTCGACTCGGGGCGGCGCTCGCTCTGGCACCCGGAATTCGGCCACCAATGGCGACTCGACGCACGACGCAGAGTCAGCCCTGCCTTCGCTCGATGACGGCGGCGACGTGGGCCAGCTGAAGAAGCAATACGGCACCAAGGTCTCACTCATCAAGGAGATGTTCCCAGACTGGTCCGAGGTGGACATTCTGTACGCTCTGCAAGAGACGGACGGAGATGAGAGCGTGGCCGTCACCCGCATCGCCGACGGTATGTTCTGCGGAAGCTTACCCTGCCTCCTCCCCCAGCCCTTCCCCAACGCACCTCCCCCCCATCCCCCCCCCACACACAAGCCGCCCTCCACCTTTGCTATGCCATACACCGGCTCTCGCGACAGACATTCCGTGCTCTGCCAATCTACATACTAACTTTGCTGTCTCCAGGAACGATCTCGCAGTGGGGCGAGGTCTCCAAGCAGAAGAAGGATCGCACTCGCGCCAAGTCCAAGAACGACACGTTCACGACCACTACTGGTGATGCCGTGATCGCCCGTCCGTCCCGCGGCGGCCGTGGCACAGAAGGAAGCCGTGGCGGCCGTGGAAGGGCTACCGAACGCGGTGGCCGAGGCGGCACCCGTGGCAAATCGACTCACGCGACCACGAACGGCACCCGAGCCAAGGAGAACACTCAACTCTCCGTCCCTACTGAGGAGGCGACCGAGTGGGATAACGAGAAACCCGCTGGTGATGCCAACGCCTGGGGCGAATCCAACAACGCCTGGGAATCGACTCCATCTACCGAGACCGCCACTGCCCCCGCCCCTGCTCCAGCCACCAAGAAGCCTAGCGTACCTCCTCAGAACGCTCCGAAGACATGGGCGAGCATGCTCCGCCAGTCGACGGCTCCCAAGCCTGCACCCAAGCCCAAGGAGCCGCCTGCCCCGAAGCCGGCGGAACCGATCATCGAACCTCTTCCTTCTGTCGAGGCCCCTGCCCCCGAACCCGAGCCAGTCGTGCCAGACGTCCCGGCCCCCGAGCCTGAACGCGCGAAGCCGACGGTTGAGCCGCCGAACGTCGTCATCCCCGAGATTGCTCTGCCTCCTTCCAAGGATCAACTCACCGAGACGAACCTCGAGCAGGTTGCCGACGATTCAAACCCGCCCGTGACGGAGACGACGCGCAGCGAAGCCGCCGATTCTTGGGATCCTCGCGCCGCCGCCGTAAGCGCCACCGCCACTCCCCTCTCCGCTTCCCAGCACCAGCACCAGGTGCCCCGCGCTCCCGCTTCAGGCTATGCTACCTCCGCGATCAAGGCCACCGAGCGCACGAGCACTCGCACGCCCAGCTACCAGCGACGACTTCTCGACCAGGAGGAGGCCGTCCGCATGCCCGGAAACCGCGAGCAAGTTGATCGCACTGCCCTCCAGTTTGGCGCCTTCAGCCTTCATGGACCCGACGACGAGGACGTCGATGGAGACCGCGAGGAGCCCGAGACTCGCACTCAGCCCCCGGCCGACTCCCCAGTCGCACATCCCCGAACCTCTCTTCCCCCTTCACAGCCTGCACCGGTGCCTGAGGTTTTGCAGAAGCCCACTGGGGCTGCTGCTCCCGCTGGCCAAGCTGGTACAGGATTTCCCCCAAGTGTACCCCCGGGCTTCTCAACTAATAACGCACCCGCAGCCCCTGCTCCTCCTTCTGGACCTGCTCAGCCAGCAGCAGCCGCACAGGGTGAGTTTCTTCGCAACCAACCCCCCCCCCATTCTTCAGCGTGAATTCGAACATAGATTGGCTGACTTCGACGTAGCAGGAGCCCAACCTTCGGCCCAGAACCCTCAGTTCGGTCGGTTTGGCCAACCGGCCCAGGAGCAGAGCTCCTTCCCAGGCTCCAAGCCTTTCGACACGTTCGGACAGCAGCAGCCCGCGACGGCCGCGGCCCAGAGCCAGTTCGAGGGTGGATTCCAGAACCAGCAGCCACCCTCGCAGCCCCAGAGCCAGCAGCAGCAGCAGCCGGGCGGCGCCCTCAGCTCTGCCCCCAGCGATTACTCTGCGTACTACACAGCCGGCCAGGACCGCAACGCATACAACAACTATTACAACCAGAACTTTAGCCAGCAGCACGGCGCACAAGGACAGCAGGAAGGCGCGTCCCAGGGCCAGCGGTCCTTCAGCGGCTACAACGCCCAGGACAACCTCAGCCAGTACCCCCAGAGCGCCGCTCATCGCTTTGGTACCGGATCCGCTGCCGCCGACGCTCAGAACAGCGGCACGAACACCCCCAATCCCCCGACCTCGCAGGGCCAGCCCCAGGCGGCAACCCAGGCCGCTCAGTCGCATGCGGCCCAGCAGCAACCCCACGATTATCCCTACAACAGCCATCCCTACTACAACAACCCGTACTACTCGGCCTACATGGGCGGCTACGGCCAGGGTGGCTACAACCAAGGCGGATACGGCGGACCCTACGGCAAGGGCCTCGGCTATGGACAGCCCAACCAGTTCGGCGTCTCACCCCAGGGACCTCATGGATACGGATCCTCGCCCGCCGCCGGCTTTGGGGGGCAATCATCCCTCCACCGCGGCGACAGCGGCGGTCTTTCCGACTACAGCCGGGTCGGCTCCGGCCAGTCAAGTGCTCAACAGGGCCTTGGCGGCAGCTCCTTTGGCGGTATCCACGACAGTTTCGGCCGCAGCGGCTCGAGCTATCCGTCGCAGTCTGGTCAGGGTTTCAACGGCGGTGCCCAGTCTAATGCCGGCCCTGCTGCCGCGGATGATCTGAAGCCTTTCGGTGACAAGGCCGGCAGCGGACCTAGCCCGTCTCTCGCCAGCGCCGCCGCCCGCCCCGGCTCCGCCACCAACACTGCGGCTTCCCAGGGCGGCCTGCCCCCTCCCCAGTCCAGCCAGCAGAGCGCACTCGGTGGAATGGGCGGCTACGGTGGCTACCCCAGCCACCTCCCCGGTCAGGGCCTCCACAGCAACCAGTCTGGTGGCTACGGGATGAGTGCCGGCGCTGGTGCCGGCCACCAGAACAACTATGGTGGCTACGGCGGACAAGGCTTCGGCGGTAGCTACTACGCCAACCAGCAACAGCAGCAGCAGCGCGGCTGGGGCAACAACTACGGCCACCATTAGAGGCGGGGTGCGCCCGAACCCCGCAAGCACGCGGGAAGCCCTCGGGGCGGCTGTCGAAGCCGGTGGCGGAGTTCTTCGAGATGGGAACTTCGCATAGCGAGAACGCGAAATGAGCCCCTCACTACTCTACACTACGCACCATGAGTTCGTAGGCACATCGATGAAAACCACAATTTTCTTAATTGTCTCTTATGGCTTGGACTGTGTACGATCTACTCTACTCGGGGCGTCTTTCGATTAATCGGAAATGCGTTTGGTCTCTCTGTCTGTGTGTGTGATAACTTTACCCCGAGACGTCACTCTCTCCTCCCTTTGGCCCGGAAGGCCGTGGCATGGTGGTGCGTCCGTGTGTTGTTTGTTTGTATGGTCGTCGAGCTTGGTGATTGGCAGCAAAAATGGCGAGGCAGGTAGCTACCATGCCTCGGGCCAAATCTCTTTTCCCTTAATGTGTCTAGGCTATCGTTGGGGGCCTTAGTTCCCTCGAGCAACTGCAAGGTGGCGGCATCATTTCCCAATCCCGAAAAGTTTGTCGACGGTCTACTACATCATCCAATGTGTCTCTTCAGGGAGGAGTTTGTTTGTTTCATCAGACGGTCGTTTGAGAGCATCAGAGGCAGCCAGAGACAAATATCGTGGTTGGGTTGGGATCGCGGATGGGCATACCAAAACTTGGAATGGGAGAGCAAAAAAAGAAGTGATAGCCTCGGGTGCTGCCCGTGTAGCCTGTTAACTGTTTAACTGTATCTCTGGTGCCCAAGGGCCGGATACTCTAGCACACAAGAATACACACATGATGTGCTAGGACAAGTGAACTTCCCTCTCCTCTCTGACATCCCACGTGCTCATGAAACGTAGCCATGTAGTAGTAGTAGTAGTACCTGGGAGACAAAATGGGTAATAGATGCCTAGGTACGATCGTCCAAAAAACATCGCTATGGCTACAAGGGCTACTAGAAGCCCGGAAAGCCATCTGCCTATCCGATTCCAGCACGCCGTCCCGTCCTATCTTAGCAAACTATTCACAGAGCCCAAGCCCTCTTCGAACATGTCGCGAATGCGGGTTCTCGCCGGAGCGCATGACCCACACTCAAGCCTTGGTGTGTCCCACAGGCACCAGCTCACCGACCACAAGGTACTTCTCAGAGAAGCGCTCGTCCCAGCCCAGCAGGGCCTCCATCTCGTCGCGGCCGAGGTCGGCCAGCGTGTCCAGCGGGCCGTCCAGGTCCTTGGTCAGCATATCCTCGTCGAAACTTCCGCAGGCGAGGCCGCGCGAGGCGTCACGCCCGGCAAAGTTGGCGTAGGGCCCGCCGGGTCCGTAGAAGTTGCGGCCCTTGGTCACGTCGAACACGCGGCCCTTGACCGCCAGGTACACGGGCATGTTGTTCTCGCCGTTGAAGGGCAGCAGCGTCCGCGGCGTGAAGGTCTCGAACACCACCGCCGGCTCCTCCTTGGGGATCGTCGGCGGCGGCGACGGCCGCAGGATGGCGTAGAGCGTGTAGGCAATGGTGCCTAGGAGGAGGAGGTTGAGCGGCGTGATGAAGCTCCTGCGAGGATGGCCATTGGTCAGCAAACTGCCGCTGCGCATAGGCTTATAGCCAGGAAGGAGGGGGGGCATGGAGAAAGGGTCGGGGACAAGTGTCCACTCACTCGACGCCACCGGTAGACTTCGAGGCCTCTTGGGCCATGCGCTGCTCGACGTAGTCCATCTCGGATATCTGTCCGGTTGCTTACGCTGACGCCGGGTGGAAGGAGGGGGAGGAAGATGGCGATGCGCCGCGGTGGCGGGGTAGCTTTCGGGTGGTGCTGGTCGCCGGGGCCAGCGGAGCTTGGAAGGGAGAAGTGTACGGTCGGAGGTTGGGCTCGAGCTTCGAGAGGCTCGCGAGGAGGGGTGTAGGTTTTGAAGGCCGGACGACGGGTGAATGCGCCGGGGTTCCGTGGTCAGCTAGCGGCAGAGCGAGGACGATTGCTAATTGGGGCCGGATGGTTCGACCTTGTCCGGAGGTTGCGGAACTCCAAGCGCCCGCGGTGCACAGACCAGACTGAAGTAAGAGCCGGGAGGGTTAGGGTTGGATATGGGGCAGCTCACACTCAACCGACGTGAGACGAGCAGCATCAAGGGGTGTCGATGGGTTTCGGTGCCTTTTGCAGCGAGGAAAGCCGGTATGAGTTAATATATACGGGGGTATATATGCCCAATGTTGGAGGAATCCGGGGTCTCAGACTCCAATTTGTGCTCAAGTCGACCTAAGCAGGTCCGAACCCATACTACCACGGCCTAGCCACGGTGACCTTCCAGCCTCGCTTCTGAGGCAGCAATGCTCAAGTAGTCGAAGTCACATATCCTTTCTCCTTCGACTATATGTTGTTTTGTTAAATGAGTTTATTTTCTATACAGGGTTCGGCTGGAGGCTCTCCTTAGACATATGCCTGACTGAGAAGTTGCCCACCTATGAGTGCCCTCGAAATCAGGCAAAGCCATAGGGCTAGGGCTGTTACCAGAACAAGTTCTTTATCATCTCCTTGGACTGCCTCATCATTGAAAATTATATATGCCCGGCCTCGCGCTCGTGGAGCACACCGGCTGGGGACAGGCTCACAACATCCTCCCCTCACACTGGCCAACCGACGTCCTCGACGATCGATTAACATGGAAGGACACACCCCGGCGGGAGCAAGGAATATCAGGTATGTCGTAGCTTGGGTTGGATTTGGAGTGATTTGGATCCGGGTGGAATACAGGGTGGGTCTCTCGGTTCGGGGTATCACTACCTGGGCGTGGTTCCGGCCACACATCGTTCCGCCGCTCGCCCCCGTAGCCACTCTCCAAGCTGCCGCTGCCAGCATTGACCGGGAGGTGCAGAGGGAGCTTTCGTTGCCGGTAGACAACATCCTAAGGCGGCAGCAGTCGCCACCCGGCACCCAGACCCCCGCTCACTCCCCCCACGCTGGGGCGCCGGCACTGCTCATTAGCCCGGCAGAAGTGGAGCGCAGAACCCGGCCCTGCGCCCACGCTGACCGCCCCGGTTGCGAGTGCATTAGAGCTGCGATCTTTCCTCGGAGTTTGTGCGGTAGGTGTAGAGAGGATGGGACCTGCCGCCCTCCTTGAGCGGTATTAGACTCTGTTGGACTGTCTCACGGCGCCTGGTACGAGGTGACCAGAGCGGCCTTCACCAATGGTCGATCAAGGACGACGACCCTGTAGCATAGAATTTTGCTAGAAAAATCAAAAGAAACGACTTCTGCATGCCCATTTTGGAGACCCCCGTGCGCGCACCTGTTACCTACTGTCGCATGCATTATCTGGTGTGACCCGGCGGTATGGTGGGATACACAAACAAAGAAACCCCTTTCCCCCTTAACCCCCTTATTTACACGGCAGCCGCATCTCACCTTCCGCAAAGCCTCTCTCGATCGAAAGTCTCCCAGGCCGCAATGACATCAATACCTCGAATATTTGGGTCTCTCGCAATCCCTGCCAGGGCAAAAATTTCTCGATCAAGAGGCTAGGCGAGCCAATAGAGCAACACCACGTCCGAACCAAGCGGTGGCGGGCGACCCCACCGCTGGGTAGCAACACCGATGTCGCGGGCAGGGGCAGGCACGGGACCCTAGGGAGGCCAGGGAGGGAAATTATATAAACTGGTATCCTCCGGTGAGGGCACGGCGGTGCGCCTGTCCAGCGCGCCAATTTGCATAATTTTTTGGCCATTGGGGATGGCGTGCTTGACCCTCCGTACCGGAGCCGACGCCGGGGCCCACCCGGACGACTCGGCGCTGCCCCACACCGATGTCCAGAGCTGTTCCCGGCGCACAGCTCCGCTGGTGGGCCTAGGCACAGTGAACAGCCCAGCCTCGCCGACCAGAACTTGGCTTTCACCACAAGTGTCTAGCGTGCTCCTCATCATCCTAGTCGCCACAGTGCTGCTCTGCCAGCTGCCCCTTGCATTGGCGTCTCCAGCCTCGCCGAGCCCGGACCCTAGCTCGGCGGCGTTCCTCCAAGTCCGTGCCGCCATGACTGCCGGCTCTAGTTGCAGTGGCTCCGAAGGGCAGTGGAACTGCCTGACCAACAGCTGGCAGCGCTGCGCGGCCGGGCAGTGGAGCGTGGTGATGCAGTGCGCAGCAGGCACACATTGCACGCCTTCCGGCCTTACCAATGACTTCACGGTGCAGGCAGATCAAGGCAGCAGTACCACGACATCGACTGCTGCGGCCCCGCACTTCTACCCGGGATCTACTGGCTCGGTGTTTGCCGTGGCGCTCTCCTCTTTGCTGGTTGTGGCCTGGGCGTTTTGAGCAATATAGACGATGGGAACCAAACTCGATACAGATGGTAGCTGGTCCTCTCCTGTTGTTCAGGATGGGTTAATGACCCAAATGTCCGCCCAATATTCGGTATGTTTTCTTTGACGGTAGATTGCTTAGCACGGTATGCTGACCTCATAACTAGGCTACGCCGTACAGCTTTGACGGCATAGAGAACATCGTCGGCAGATAGGCTCTCACAAGGCACCAAATCGAGGAGTGCAGGGATTGCCTACGTATTGTTAAGAGTATATATATGCTGTGGCTACATCTTACGCCGTAGCCGCGTGCTGAAAGCACTACGCTGAACACTCAACTGATACGCTTGAGAGTTTGTGAAGTTGAGAACGCTCTCTCGATTCTATATTCTGGGCCTGTAACTAGTGACACCTCCCATTGGCAAAAATACAAGCAAGCCTGGCGCCTTTGGCGCTTCCGAACCTAACTACCAAGTTGGTCGGAGAAATAGGGATATCACAAGTCTAACCAAGTCCATTTCCACCCATCCTACAAGAATCTCCAGCCACTTTATCTCGTAAGAAGCACTGGGGTGTCAAAAGGATCCGTGTCGAAACATTGCCGGAAATTGGCACGGACGAATTCCAGTGTTCTTTGTGCCTCCTTGGAGTGCCCGCTGTCCATCATATGCCGCACCGTATCCAAAGCAAGTGACATCAGCTTGATGACGTAGTTTGGAAGCGGTGCATGGTTCTTGTCGCGTGCCCAGCGAGCCTTCGAAGCTTCTACGGCCTGGGGGAGGTTATGAGACCAGATCTTCGGTGTGTGGAGGAAGTCGACAGCCTTGGCTGCGTCTGGCATCGTGGGGTGATGGAGGTCGAGATGTGCGCTCTCTAGACGCATGGGCACGGCCATTTGCTGCCGGATGGCGGTGAACGACTCGAAGAGCGTGACCGGAGGCTTGGAGTGCTTCCATGACTCGACGGTCGAACGGAACGCCAGGTTGCGCCACGCCGCAAGAAGGTTGACTGGGGACGCATTGTGTGCCTTGAAAACGTCCGCTCCCCTCAGCATGGATGTGTAGGCTTCATCAAGCTCGAGCTCTAGCGACTTGGCGCTGACGAGGCTATTGAGGAGTGATGCCAAAGCTGGGGACCTTGCTGCTTCGGCCTGGACCGCACGCATCGCCAGTCGGTCTAGCCAAGACCATACTAGGTCATCACGGCCCTCGGCGATGAGAAATTGGGCCAGTACAGCCGTGAACTGCACGTCATCCGTAAACGATAGGGCTCGTTCCTTCCCGGAGCTCCTGAGCCATTGGGCGACTTGCACACCAGCACTCGTGGCGCGCATACCCTCCTGCAAGGAGATACACGAGGACTGCGTGACATCTCGTCGTACAGCTAGCAGGTATCCGTGGGCCCTCTTCGTCGTCATCAACCCCTTAGCGACGGCCTGCTCGAACACGTCCGACGGATCGCGGCTTGTCCTACTGCTAGCCTCGGCGTTCTTGAATGCCGAGTTTCCATCGTAGCTGAAGAGGGGATTGGATAGGATAGCACGCAGATGCTGATCTGTAGGTCGGCGGTCGTGCTGTTTCCGGCTGGGGGGAGGCGGAGGGGTGGCGGACGCGGTCGGGAGATAGGTAAGGGTGGGGGCGGGCCCTAGGGAATGGAGGCCTTCGTCGGAGATCCAGCCATGCTCGGCGTCGAGGTGTCGTCGGAAGGACTTGGTGAGGGTGTCGAGGAGCTGCTGAGACTCGCGCTTGTTGAGCGGCAGGGGCTGATGGATTGGGGGAAAGATGCTCTTTAATGAGCCGAGTGGTCGGGTTTTGAACATGGCGGTCGCGGAAGCCGGGCACCGCACCACCAATTCGGTGGTATTCTACTATCCAAAACCTCTGTGGGATAGATTCGAGGACCTGGAGGTCGTTTAGGTGAGTTGCCGTCGAATTGTCGCTGCTTCGTCTGATGGGTGATGGCGTGGGTGAGTCGAGGTGGGCTGATCGACAATTCACGACCTGGTGTGGTGCCCGGTGGGTCCGAGCTCCTATTCGATGTCCGGATAAACTTTTGCACTAAGCTGAATACGTCAGCTCTCGTCGCCTTCCGCGTGGGACCCTCTGGCCTCAACACGTTCAGCAAGAAATTCCAAGAATAATAGGTGCTAAAAGAGGTATCCTATGGAACTTGTACAGGGGACCGGCATCTTCAATGGCAGGATAGTTCACTTGGTCAAAATCTCATCTCCAGGAGGGGGGATGCTGTCTATCATACAAGCTCCTCCTGCAAGAATCGCCTACGACGCCGAGGTCATGATTTGCTAACCGCGCGAATGCCTTTCACGACCATGGACGAGATGATCAAAGTGTGCATCCAACGGCTCAGGTTACCTTCGAGCAGTGTTGGCTTCTCACCACGGCCTCTCCACATCCAAGTCTCATTCACAAAGACCACCATCGGCTCGCCAGAATCCGACATCTCCATCTTCACCTCGGCCAGGATCAGGCCCTTGGCCGCCGGCCCGCGGAAGCCCTCGGGAGCCTCGAGGCGCAGCATAACCTGATCTCCAGTGCCCTGCGGATTTGGTCCGCGATGGACTACGCGGTAGACCCCCGTGACTAGGTGAGGCGACACGAAATCCATGGCGTCGATGGCGTCTCTGTCAAACGTTTTCTTGGCCTCGGCGGGGACCATGGCGCGAAGGATGAAGGCCTGCGGCGTCCAGGTGAAGGCCTTCATAGTAGTGCGTATGTAGGCCGTCAGAAGCTCCGACGGGCTGGACGCGAGGTCCGATGCGGGCTGGGCGATATGGGAGGCCGGAACGGGCCGGGATACGATGCGTTCGTAGGTCAATATCTGATCCGAGTCCTCGGCAGCTACGTCGGCGGGGACGGCAGACGGCACTTGTATGTCTCTTGGGAAGCTCTGGTGCTTTCCCTGCCTTTTCTTCGACAGGGGATTCCTAGGAACTCTTGTCGCGTGAGAATTCGATACCTGCGCCGACACTGAGCGCTGAAGGTACCAAAGGTATGCCGCCCCGAATGCGACGGAGCCCACAGCGACCAAAGCGACCCGGTGCATCGGCCGGGTCAAATCGACGGATGGTATGAAGGCCATGGCAGATGGTGGTACTGAAATTAGAGACATTGTGGCCGTTCTCTACGAAAAAATTCTAGAAGTTAAAGAAGTGAAGAAAAGCCTCAGGAGCCCGTATGGCTGTTGGCAGCCCGTGTTTCGCCGGTCGCACCAGAGCAGTCGGGCTATTAGTGACAGTGATTACGGCCAAGGCTCGGCATACAATACGCTAGCGGGGGCCTATGACAATTGACAAGCCGTCACAAGCGGCGGACAAGTACTAAGATCGCTTTTTCAGTGGGGCTTCCTCTAGCTTGATAACCACAGCATACATACCTTAGAGGAGAGTCGCTGTAAATGGGTATTCCCACTTGTGTATAGAGAGCATTTGAGTCTAGACTGTAGCCCTTCTCCGACGCTTATGTACATAAGCACTCGGCCC
Source organism: Thozetella sp. PMI_491 (assembly GCA_021432635.1). NCBI lineage: Eukaryota > Fungi > Ascomycota > Sordariomycetes > Chaetosphaeriales > Chaetosphaeriaceae > Thozetella > Thozetella sp. PMI_491. The sequence goes on along the minus strand of MU270055.1, from coordinate 105,525 downwards.
TCATTCCTCTATGCCGTGTACTGATCAGGACCTTTATCTAGTACCGCGGAGGTTGGATCACCATAAAATGTGGGTTGCAAGAATTATGGTCCTGTCCAGCCATCGCTGTCCCTATGCAGCGCAGCCGTCGGCCCCCTCAACTAAAGGTGGCCGATGTCTGCTGCACGATACCATTGGCCGCCGTCGCCAGGCGGGGATTCTCAGCCTCGCGATCAGCCCAAGAAAGCAATTACCAAAGTCACGAAAAACAACGATCTACGATTTCTGCGGGCGGCCATCGAGACCCCGCTGCGGCGCTTCGAAAACGTAAGAGCATTTCCAGAAACTAGCTACAGCTGCTTGTACCGACTCAAAGGTGTCGACTCTGGCAGATGAGGCTTGACTAACCCGGTGCAGTATCGTCGCAAACCCACGTCGAACACCCGTCCCCAAAGCGAGCTTGACGATCACCTCGACTGCTCAAAATGGATCCCAGTCGTCAGACCTGGAGAGTCCAAGGCGTGCCGTTGGATTTCGACAAGACTAGGTTGACAGAGGTTCTCCAAAACTGTCCGGCTTTACAAATTACGAGGAATGAAGAGGATCACATCAGGAGTGGGAATGGCGTCTCCGTTCGCACATTGGCACCTGATCCCTGTGGATATCGGGTCCCAACCCAAGTCGCAACGATCCGCTTTGGCAGCCTCCCAACGCAACTAGCTACACTTGAACGCAGCAGCCAACTGACAATCGATATCTCCGTGCCATCCGAGACCGCACAACCCGGTCCTAAGCGAAAACGTGGTTCCTTTCAGACCATTAAACTCTCAATCGACCAGCACTTTAGCGGCATTACGGCCCTGTTCAACCCTATCGCCGATAGGCATGAGATCGATGTCGTAGCTGTCTCCGGCCTGGGGAGCCACGCCTATGGGTCCTTTGTTCACAAGAAGGATGGCCATATGTGGTTAATCGACAGTCTACCCCAGAGCATACCGAAGGTCAGAGTGATGATATACGGCTATGAGAGTGGGCTGCAAGCCAGCAGCAACTTCAGTCACCTCGGTGACCTCGCAAGCTCGCTCCAGCTTGCTCTAAGCCAACTCCTACGATCCAGAAAGAAACATCTCGTGCTTATTGGCCACAGCCTCGGTGGGCTGTTAATCAAGGAGGCATTGATCGGATTGATCGAGTCTGACTCGGACTCGGATCTGATTAATCTCATCTTTGGAGCCCTCTTCTTTGGCGTTCCTAACGATGGAATGGACATCAAGTCACTCATTCCCATGGTCAAGAACAAGCCAAACCGGCCCCTGCTCGACTCGCTTAGTGCTGTGAACTCATATATCTTGGCACTGCAAAAGAAAAACTTTTCCAAGGTGTTAAAACAGATGAACTTTGAGCTGTTTTGCTTCTATGAGACAAGAGAATCGCCGACAGCAAACGAGGTAAGTGTCTTTTGTACCACCAGAAGCAGCAGTGCTAACACAAGCACAGCATTCACCCGGAAAGTTTAAGATGGACGGGCCCCTCCAGTGTCTCGTGACTCCCGCTTCTGCAACCAGCTGTTTGCCTACCGAATCTTCGCCGAACCATTCAATGGCAATACATCGAACACACTCAGACCTTGTCAAGTTTGCGTCATACGATGCTGAGTACGACAAGGTTGGCTACACCCTCGGCCAGATCTACCACAGATCTCTCAGTTCTTCCTCCAACAATGATAACCACAAGAGAGGGGCCAATACTCTGCAAGCCAGCTTGTCGAATAAGAGATCGTACGAGGACCCGAATGAAAAGCAGCTCCTTGAAGATCTGGCATCCGACTACGAAAGCTCCAAGAACTTCAACCCGCTTAGGGTGGAAGGCACATGTGAATGGTTCTTCAGCGACAACCGATTTCGCGAATGGCGAGACTCCAGCACGTCTCGTTTGCTTTGGGTCTCTGCCGGCCCTGGGTGTGGAAAATCGGTCCTGTCGCGAGCTCTGATTGATGAGAATCGGATAACCACAAACCTTACCTCAACTGTCTGCTATTTCTTTTTTAAAGACGGAGATGAATATCGTATGAACAGCACCAACGCCTTGTGTACGATTCTCCACCAACTTTTCACGAAGGACCTTACCGGCAGTTTAGTTAGACTCGCCCTACCCAGACATAAGAACCACGGCAGTAAGCTCAAGTATAATTTCTCCGAGCTGTGGCAAATCCTCGAGGGGTGTGCCAAATCCCCAGATATTGGAGAAGTCGTTTGCGTTCTAGATGCTCTTGACGAATGCGAGGAGACGAGCAGGGATCAACTCATCAACAAACTCAAAGAACTCTACTGCAGTCAACATCAGCTGCCTCAGTCTTCTAAGCTAAAGTTCCTTATCACCAGTCGTCCTTACGATACTTTAGAGGCTGCTTTTGCCGGATTTCCAGCGACTGAGTATCTGCGCTTCGATGGCGATGATAAATCTGCGGATATTAGCCGAGAGATAAATCTGGTCATCGATGAGCGTGTGCAAGCCATCGCACGGAATTTTAACGCTCGCGACCAATGTAGGCTTTCCGACCGCCTGAAAAGCATGGAGAACCGCACATACCTCTGGCTCTATCTCATATTCGACACAATCAAGGAAAAAATGAGCGTCTATAAGAAGTTGTCAAGCATAGAGCGACTATTGTCTGACATTCCATCCCGGGTATCGGAGGCATACGACAAGATCTTAAGCCGGAGCCCGGATGAATCGCAGACAGAGATACTTCTTCAAATTGTTCTCGCTGCAGCGCGACCCCTAACTCTCGACGAGGCGAACGTTGCATTAACATTAGCCATGCAGGAGCAGCGGTTTCCCTCCTATACCGAAATGGAATCGGACTTATGGGAGCTTCTTGACTTTAAAAGTACAGTCCAAAATCTTTGTGGTCTCTTCATCAGTGTCCACGACTCAAAGCTGTCTTTAATTCATCAGACAGCGAGAGAGTTCCTTACCAATCCTAAAAGACAGGGCAAGTGGGAGGGACGCTTCAGCATGTCAAAGTCACACAGTACTATATCGCTCGTCTGCCTTCACTATTTGCTCCTGCCAGATGTTCCACCAGTCCAGCGCTTTTCCGATAGCCAGCATTTGTTCCTCCCATACGCTGCTGAGTACTGGCATTTACACTTTGTCTCACAGGAAGATACCGTTGCAGACCAATCGCGGGATGATGCGCGTATACTCTGCAATGTGGCCGGAGCGCAGGCAAATTTGTGGATGACTCAGTATTTTCGACACAGGTATACCAATCTCGAAAAGCCAACTAATTTAACTTTAGCGAGCCAGCTAGGTCTAACGCTAGTTGTTGAAGATATTTTAGCCAAAGAGAGTACAGACATCGACGCAGAAGGCGAAGTCGACACAGCCCTCTATGCCGCCTCAAGAAATGGCCACCGCGAGATCGTGCAGCTATTACTCGAGCATGGCGCCAACGTTAATGCACGAAGTCGGAGAACTACAGCCTTCCATGCCGCCTCAGGAGGTGGCCACCGCGATATCGTGCAGCTGTTACTCGAGCGCGGCGCCAGCGTTAATGCACGAAGTCTAGGAACTACAGCCCTCCATGCCGCCTCAAGACGTGGC
>MU270055.1:0-101767 GCA_021432635.1 Thozetella sp. PMI_491 | reverse complement strand
GCCGCCTCAAGACGTGGCTACCGCGAGATCGTGCAGCTGTTACTCGAGTATGGCGCTACTGTTGGCGCAAGAGGACGTAGAGCCCTCGAAGCCGCTTCAAGAAGTGGCCACCACGAGATCGTACAACTATGGCGAGAGCAAGGCGCTGACTTTCACGAGGTCAGCGACTAGGGGGCCTCTCGATGTCGATGGGTGAGGCGCCTTACCTACTTTCGCTGCTCGAATGAATCCTATCGTTTCCCCCTTCTTCTTATCCTTTTACTCTGTCAAAGCGTGCCATGGGAATAATGTGGGAGAATGGTAGGTAAATTTATGTCTAGTGCATGTTCCTATTATTATAGAATCTTCAAGATATTTCTAGTAAGCAGGATCTGTAAGAGTAGCTTTAGGAACCAGACAAACCGCTAGTGCATTTCTCTCCATTTATACATCGTATTTTTTTTTTCTCTTTCGGCTAACTGACTATTTGATTTTCCATCCTGGAATATAGGGCCACTGGCTAACCCGTAATCTGAGTGAACCTAAGCGGCATTGTCGCCTGTAGAGTCGCGTTAGCGTTGGTGGGGCTGCCCGCTAGCAGCCTGGCTGGCACGGGACATCATTGGGCCATCACCAGGCTGACGCATGACCTGGGCATTCGCCAAACAACTGCCCCAAACCCACCGGAGCTAGCCTGCCCGTGACAGCCTTCCCAGATGCCCGCCGATGCTTGATTCACGTCCCAGTTCAGCGAGGGCCAGCATGGATCAATCACCACGTCTCGAGCCAAAGGGGCATACGAGGACAAGATCGGCAGCCAAAGGTGAGGGGCCTGGAATGTGAGCTGCTCTTGCTTTGGTCAAACGCTGACGCTGCCCCAACCAAGCATCCCGACCGAGGTCAGCGACTAGGGGGCCTCTCGATGTCGATGGGTGAGGCGCCTTACCTACTTTCGCTGCTCGACCCTGTGCCATATATTGATCTGACCTCGCCGCAGAGGCCCTCTGGGCTCACCGCTTGGCTCGCCGCTGGGGCCGCAGTCCCAGCGACTCGTAGCTTCTTCGTCAGGGCAGCCGAGCCCCACGATACGGTCCCCGCTGCCCCGGTCGGCAGCGCAGTCGCCGGCCCCCAAGCGGGTGAACGCCCCCAAGGACTTCTCGTATCTCCTCCGGCCGGAGGTCTACCACCCGCTCACCCCGCTGACCACGCCCTTTGCCTTCCGCAACTCGCCCAAGCAGCCCGCCCCGGACACGCCGCTCGAGGAGCTCCTGGCCCGCGGACAGTACCGCGCGGCCGCCATCGCCGCTACGCAGGCCCTGACCGGCACCGGCGACGTCCCGGCGCCAGATCCCACCGACCATGCCCGCATCTTCAGCCTACTGCACACGCGCCTGGCCTGCTTGACACTGATCGACGCCACCGCCATGGCGGCGCAGGAGGTCAAGGCGCTCGAGGACCTCAACAGCGTATTCTACCTCGACGAGATCACCGGCCAGCACCTAGTGCCGTGGGAACTCCGCGTGCTCAACGTGCGCCTGCAGGCCATGGGCTTCGGGGACCCGCGCCGCGCCGTCATGAGCTACTACGAGCTCGCCCGGGATGCGCGCGGGCACCTCACTGAGGCTACAGCACGCCACGACAACTCGGCGCGCGAGCTGTGGAAGGAGCGCCTAGGTGCGCTGGGCATCAAGGTTGCGGGCGCGCTGATCGAGATGGACGACCTGCCCGGCGCGATTCACCACCTCGCCACCATGAAGGAGCGCCCGGACGGGAAGCTGGCCATGTCCAAGGCCCTGCTGTGGCTCCATGTCGGCGACGCCGACGCCGCGCGCCGCTGCATCAAGCCCGGCGAGACGACCGCCCAGATCATCGCTGCTCTCTGCGACATGGCCGACGGTGAGTACGGCAGCGCGCTGGAGCGGTGGCGCGAGCTGAAGGAGACGTCCGACGACGAGATGATTGGAGTCAACACGGCCGTGTGCCTGCTCTACGTGGGCAAGATGCAGGAGGGCAAGGCGCTGCTAGAGACGCTGGTCGACGCTAGCCGGTCCTCGCACACTCTGCTCTTCAACCTGACGACCATGTACGAGCTCTGCACGGAGCGGTCGCGGGCTCTGAAGCTCCGCCTGTCGGAGAGGGTTGCCGCGCATGAGGAGACACCGAATGGATGGGAGAAGGCGAATGCCGACTTCAAGCTCTGAGTGATCGCGATATTCCCTCGATACACTCACTGCAGCTTACCTACCGTAGGCGAGCTCGGAAGCGTACAAGAGACCTTACCTATCTCCAAGGCATTCTTGACTCCATTGTTAGGAACGGCGCATTTTGTATCAAATGTGACTTTGTATTCATTATAGTACATCGGCGTATTCGTTACAGTCGTTCTATACCAAGATGGCTATACACAAAACAAAGAGAAGTCGTCTCAGTGATGATCATTAGGCTCCAACCCCCCCTCTAGACCATTAACCACGCGCAGAGCTCTCCGCGGTCCCATCACCACGCTGAAGAAGCTAGGTTCCTGTCCTTCCAGCAAATTCTCGGTCGAGCTGTCACTGTCGGCACTGATCGCCCTCCTCAGGCCCGGCCGAGCTTCCATTATCTCACCTCCTATGCTGGGCCGGCCGCCGCTTCCTATACTGGCCATACCGCCGCTGCCGACGCTGGCCATGCCACCGCTCCCCATACTCGCCATACCACCGCTTCCCGTCGCTGCGCTGGGCAGCGATGCGGTGCCGCTCCCGCTACCTGTCGCACTGCTGTTAGCGCCCGAGACCCATGGCACCGGCCGTGGGCCATACGGTCCCGCGTAGCCGGGCGGCGGCATCGGCGAGGCGCTGCTGTAGCCACCACTGTCTGGAGTCGGGTGGTCTTCCAGCCAGCCCTTTGGCTCGGTCGGGGGCACCCAGGTGAATGAGCCGGCCGTATCGGTCGACGTATCGCGCTTGTGGGTACGCCCGCGCTTCTCAGCCTCGGCGCCGGCGCCCTTCTTGCTCTTGTCGCTGCCCTTGCGGCCAAAGAATGCCGCAAGGCCGCCGAGACCCGTGCTCGACTGGCTATAGCGGTTGGCGACGGCTAGGTGGTTCTGGTACGCCGCGACCTGGCGTCGGTGCAACCAGGTGCAATACCCAAGATATGCGGCTGCGAGACCCGCGAGACCTGCGAGGACCCCAGCAACAACCAGGCCGGGACTAGTGGAGGTATGCGATTCCGATGAGCTGGATGGTACAGGCGCTCCAGGAATGGTGCTTGTGCTCGTGCTCGTAGAACCTGGGCCCCACTGAGTGACGGTGGCGGTATTGCCAGCTGCAGTGACAGTAAAAACAGGCGGCTTGCCAGTCGCAAATGGACCACCCGTCGCTGGCCCTGCGGCCGGTGTCGTCGCCGTGGCGCCCCCTCCGCCTCCGCCGCCGATAACGCTCACGACGGGCGCCGGCACCTGGTAGCCGTACGAGCCCGCGAGGACCGAGTTGCCGGGCTCCAGGTCGGGCCGATGGTCAAATGCCGTGAAGCGAGACGCCCACGCTAGGCTCGAGGCATTGAAGACGTAGATGCCGGGGCTGTCGCAAAGGATATTAGGGTCAATGTAGCCTCCGACAAGGACAATCTGGCCGTCTCGGAGGGTGCACGTCTGGCCAGCCCGGGGGGACGGTATGTCTTCTCCGCCCTGATCTACCTTGATCCACGTGAAAGATGGGATTGTAAGAATGTACATGTCAGAATATTGTGTTTGTTGTTTCTAGCAGCTGTTAGCTCCTTCCTCCCAAGTCGAAAGGGGGGCTGAGGACTCACATATGGTTGGAGATTTTGCCCGCCGTACAAGTAGAGCTGAAAGCTGGAGGCATCGGGAGCTGAAGCAACGACCGCACATGGGTTCACCCGGACCGATGGCGCCTCGCCCTTGGTCTGTTGATGGTACCACACCGAGTTTGCAATGTCGTACACGTCGAGTACCGACATGTCGTTCGAGAAGGTGTCGTTGGTGCCGCCTCCGAGTCCTAGCAGGACGCCGCTCTCCCCCCACCCGGGGATGAAAGCCAATATCCCGTCAGCTCTCTCTGAGAAGCCCTCATTTGTTTGCAGCCCACCCTGCGTGATGTTCCTAAACACTCCTTGCTCTCCTGCGCCGGTGCCGTCTGCAAGAGATTGGACGCCGTTGTTGGTGTAACCAGGGTGGGTGAATTCGAGCAAGCTCTTGAGGTAGACCCGCGTAACCTGGTCGCTCCATCCCGGGGTTGTCGACAGGTCAAGATGGCCGCCGAAGTACCAGCTCGTGCCCAGTTCAGGTACGGAAACACCGGCCCCCTCGGCAGCGCGTTGCACGGGCGCGCCGCCCCCATCCGAGTTGTTGCCCGCCGACGTCTTGGGGTCCTTAAATTCCGCCCACGTCCTGCTCGCAATGGTATACTGCCAAACGGAGGCCGGCGCCGGGGGAGCGAACGGGTTGTCTGCGAATTCTCCTCCGTAGAGGAAGAGATGGTTGTAGTCATTCCACAAGTAACCGTTGGCCACTGCAGGTGGACCTGATGGCTGCGGGAGGGCGGAAACTGGTGGTGAACTGATGTCCCACGATTTGGTGAGATCGATTGTGACGAAGTTGTTATCTACATCATGTTAGCCTGCCGCCGGCTGAGATGGGATGGGATGCAGCTTACTCCAGGTATTGTTTACCTGTTGTTCTTGGGTCTTTGCTTGGCCACCGTAGATGTAGAGGGTGCCATTGAGCATAGCGCCTATGCAGTGTTAGTTAGGATCATGAGATCCCATGCGGCTTACAGAGAGGGCTCACTTTGGTGGCTCCATCGCTTGCAGACCTGTGTCGGGCTATCTGCTCTTGTATCTAGATAAGGTCCATATGAGGTCTTAGGGCGCCTAACGACACCGGCGTCGACCACGCCGTTGTAGTAGCTGACGCCCGGAAGCACGAGGCCAATTAGGAGAGCTATGGTGGTGAACCTCGACATGGTGGTTATGCTCCCAGGAGGTGCAGTTGATGTTGCTTTAATCTTGGGTCGTCGCGTGACCAGCTTCGAGTACCAAGCCTTGTCGTTGGAAGCGGCCGACCGCGACGAGAGAGCTTCGTAATTTGTGGATGATCGCGAGTTCGTACAGCCTTTCTCGTCGTCCCCCCTCTCGGAAATATCCTCAATCGTCGTTGCAGGGGAGAGCCCGGTTAGCTCGCCGAACTCTTTCTCGGTGGTATAGTGCTCCAATGAGTCGGTATCGTCGGTATCGAGGCCCAGCTCTTTGAACATAGACTTCCGGTCCTTCTTAATTTTGCTCACCATTGAAAAGGAAGGAGGCCGACCGGAACCTTCGCGAAGACGATCGGTCGTGTTCTGATGGTGGAAGCCAGGCCGGCGGAGTGGAATGAAGTGTATTTGGGAGTCCGAAGGACAACGGGGGAGGTTTACGAAAGACATTATGATGGTAGCATCAAACCAGGCGCGCTGGGGCGGTCAGGTACCACTCGGTCCGAAGATCAATCACTCGTTTTGGCGCATATGCCCACGATAATAATGTCGCCACCCGACACGAGAGGGTTGCATATGGAGCCGGAGGAGACCTCCGGCGCACTGCTGGATGAGGTCACACCACGGATAGCTGAGGGCACTAGCTGAGAGCACCAGCCACTCGACACTTTCGAGGGGAACAGAAATTTAATTGTGGTAATTCTAGAAAGGAGAAGATAGGAAGTTAAGAGATATTGGCCTTCCCCGGGGTCCAAGGGGAGTATATCGGCATAGTCAATGGACGACATGGTCTCAGAATCGGGAAATTGTGCTCTCGATCGATCTTTTTTCTCCGCCCGCCTGCCCGCTGCTTCACCAGCGCCGTGCTTCTGCTGCTTCGTGTCACCAGCTGGGGGACCGGCCGGGCGCCGTCTAAACAACCCTTGACAACCTAGGGACTGATCGGCCAGGCGAACGGGAACTCGGATGCGAGCAGGGTCTTCAGGAGGGGGGAGGGCATCTCATTCGCGGAGGTAGCAGAATGAGCACATAGCTATAAGCCAAGGTACCATTTGCGCAAGGCGGGGAGTCGGGCTTGCCAGGCATGGCCCCGGGGCGGCGACATCATCATGACAGGGATCCGCCGTGCATGACATAGCCGGTGACTTCAGGGTCGTGCCCAAAGCAGCCAAGCTACCCCAAACATCGGGGAGACACTGGGGGGGCCAGGATGTGCCGCCAGGACCCGGCCCCTTGGGCCTATTAGAGGATCCCAGCGCCGCTGAAGTTGGCAACCGAACCAGGCGCACCAGGCGCCGGGACGGTGTGAAACTTGGCAAAGAGTGGGAAGCCTGAACCAGTTGCCGGTCAAGACCCAGCGAATGGACGGCCGTTGGAGGCAGACCCTTTCCATTTTCAGGCACAGGGACCAATAAGTGCGGGGAGCTTGGACCACCCACGTCGATGACCTCATCAGCGGCGGGGTTAAACAGAACCTGAGGGCAGGCAATAGTGGACGTCCATCGCGAGTGGTTCCTGCCTCTCGCTAAGGAAGTCGGCAGCACAGTGTCTGGAAGGAGCCAGTCCCGTGACTACCACAACGGAACAAACAGGATGTTTCGTCGACCTTCGAGATGCTTCGTTTCTATGTTTGGAGTTCACACTCACTTCACCAATCAACTTTGCGTCGCCCGGGCGGGTGGGGCTGGGGTCCTGGAGGGGGCGGTGTTTGCCCTGATTTCCCTTGCCTAGTCTCCTCTAGCAGTCCGCTGCTGGGGCTTAGAGATGTGGCGACCCAACGGGCTCTCCTCTAGGCCCTCCCCTATTCCGCCCTACCAGCTACCCTTCCAATCAGTATCCTTGACGAACCCACGCCTAAACAGTCAGTGGGGGCGAATCAACAAGATATGCCCTCCCTTTTTTTACCAGCCGAGATAGGACCAGTGGTTAGAAACATGGGGATGTTGGTCGAAAGTCGTAAAGATATGGAGATGACTGAAAATTGGATGCACGACCTACCATCGCTTTTTTTAACAACACATAGCCGGATGCAGCAAAGACCCTGTTTATCGCCCACCCCCAGGCCCTGATCTACACCAGACACCATCGCGAGCAGCAAAATCTCCTCACTGTTCTATATTTATGAGACTACCCTTGCTTTTGGGAAACGTTTCAATGTTAGTTGCCACAGCATACCCGAAGGCCAGGATACATGCAAAAAGGCATGCGCACGTGAGTGTGGTTGTCCCTTAGCTACTCCCAAGGATAGCACACCGCTACGCCGACGGGAGCTGCTGGGATACGCTAGTAAAGTTCCCAACTAAGTAATTAGACAAGTTGCCTGCAAGTTCGGCCACTTTGGTGCATATTCCTCGTCGGGTTACGTCTGCGGGGGCAAGAGCCTTTCCAAAAAGTCAAAGCCCTCACGTTGGAGCTCCCAAGTGGCAGAGCCCACCTTCATCCTGGCAGCAAAGGTATGCTCCTCGCCAGGGACCTCCCTCATTCCACAGTTCACCCCATTCTTCTGTAAGGATGCATACAGTTGACGGCTCAGCCCTATGGGAACCATGGTATCGCTCTGACCGTGCACGATGAACGTCGGAGGAAACTGGGCCGTGATGTTTCGTAGAGGATCCACCTTCTGCCACTCCTTGGACGGAAATATAGCATCCATAACAGTGCCACCGGCGATCTGGGTGAATGCGAATGCCTGCCTTGGCTCACTGAAGTTAGGAGGGCCGGGTGCCTGGCCTTCCAGTGACACCCCGCCCTCGATAGGAACTGGCTTCTCCGAGTATACTTGGTTGAGAAACTCTGGGGTGAGACCTTCTGGCAGTTTCAACTTCACATGAGGTAGCTCTGAGGTCCAGAAAGGGTCGGCGAAGGAACATGGCCCATACATGTCGTAGATCCCCGCCACGGGCCGCGGAACGTCGAAACCCTATTGTGCGCAGTCAGCATACCTATCCCCCCCTCGAGTTATATAGCGCTTATACACACCAAGCAGAGTGAAAGATGACCTCCTGAAGAAGTACCAAAGGCAAATATGAAGTCTGTGTCCACCTGACATGGAGCCTCCACCTCCTTCGATATGAACTGCTCGAGACTGCCGTCCTGTATCCATGCTAGAAGATCCCGGGAGTCTCGCATCGGGCCGTCAAGTAGGTCGACTTGCGGACAGAGTCTGTGGTTTGGCACCACTACAACCCAACCTCTGGAGAGGCAGTCCTGGATCTGGTCTTTGTTGACCATTCCAGCAGATCCAAGCATGAAGGCGCCGCCATGGATGTTGATGACTGAAGATCAAGTTAGCTAGTGAGCTCTCCCAATTGTCAAGACGGTAACATACTAGCGGGGCACTTCGCCCTTTTGTTGTCCTGGGGCTTCGGGACGTAGACACGGGCATCGATTTCTTGCCCATCCAGCACTTTGTAGACAGCTCGAAGGTGGGTAAGGGCCGCCATCGTGTCTTAGGTAGGTAGTCAGTGTTGTGTATTAGTCACTAAGGAGAGGCTCCCTGTGTTCAGAATCGACGGCACGGAGGACAAGAAAAGGCCGGCATAGAGTAACATTCGAGGAGTCAGGGGCGGTAGAACACGCGTACCCCGAGTCAGGCATAAATGGGTAGTGCTGCAACGGCGTTTTGCTTGCAAGTTTTCTGTCGTTGTTTCGGTTTCGGGGCATCGACGCGGGGACTCCACGCAAATGTGGACATAGGCCTAGCATTGTCTCCATGTGGACATTTTAAAGCGCCACGACGTTTCTGCCCCAGCGCATTAGTCCCATAACATTTAAGTTGTATTGGCATTTCACAGGGGAATATTTCTAAAATAGGTCAATTTTGGCTCTAAGACAGTGTCAGGCTTTCAAGCATTGTAGTTGATTTCTGTGAAATATAAGCCAATTGCGGGGTCTGCAATTGGATTATCCTTTTGCAGTCTAACACTTTCGTAATTGCTTTCTTCGTAGTTTTGCTACAAGTCATCTGGGTACTGGGTATGTACTTAAGTACTGAAGTAGATACCGACATGGTTAGGCACCGTACAGGAAGTACCGGGTATTCTTCCAGCATTACTGGCGCCGCCCCTTCGGTTCTTCAATGCCTGATTTGAGCTTGTAAGAGCCAAGCCTCCAACTACCTAATTCCTCCCTCCCCTAATACAGGACTACCGGGCCATATGCCAAGGGGCTTTCACCCCATTTCTCTCGCTCACTCTCGACGATAAGAGGACAGACTGAGACAAAGTCAAACCCGATTTCGCTTCTGCTCGAGTCTGCGACGCCTAGCGTTATGTGTGGACGCAGTATTACCGGCTCGGCTAGGCCATCGAGGAGGAAGAGCCAGTCCAGGTTGTAGACGTATGACCTCGGGTACCCGCTGTATAGGCAGTGAGCCTTAATCAGGTCTAGGTTTGGTGGTTTCTTCGCCTGCATATCAGTTGCTGTCATATTTATGTCCTGACTGTGATTGTTATTAACCGCGCAGTCGCAATTTGTCTGGTCATGAAGCAAGGTTTGAAGGAGCAGGAGGACCATATTGCTACTTGGCGGGTTCCTATTGCCTTTGATGACGTCGCCATCAAACAATTGGGACTGTAGGGGGATGGAAGGTTTCCCCCTGCTCTGGTCCAACGCCTTCAGTAATGCGCACCTTGGTAGCCTTGAAAAAGTACCTAGTTGCATGCTGCCTGATGACTCGGGATGTCCTACCCTCGCGAGGGCACAGCCTCTGAGAACTAACCGCTTGTCAAAATCATGGATAGACTGCCGCAGCGGTGATGCATTCCTTCGCATGTCGAAATAATTCTTGTCCGCCAGGAAGGGTGGAGTGTCAACTTTTGCCTGGAAGCCCTCCATTCGCCAGTCGCAGATCCAAGACGGTAGAGCTTCAGTCCGAGATAACCTTTTCGGACCCTCCTCGTTGCCTAGCCTCGCGGCGAAGGTGTACGGTCCGATACGCTCAAACGGTATGTACTTAAGCTCGTCCCTAGGACGACTAGTAGTGTCAGGTAAATGAATAGGATTGTCGATTCCTTGCGCGAATTTGAGAAATTCTAAGTTGTTTTCGTTATTTATGTAAATCCTTATGAACCGGATAAAGGTACTCGGCATGTCAAGTTCATAGTCTGGGCTGAGCTCCACGTAGGAAGTCGAGGTCAAGTGTGAGCTGGTGAATGCGTATATCTTATCCCGGGCATCACTTGCGTCTCTCGACCATGCATCCACCAGCAGGTCAAGGAGAGGCTCTTTGGGTAACCTTGGTCGAGGGCTAACCGTGCTCACTAGTTCTGACTCCGCGACTTCCAGCGAACTAGGTATTTTGAACATGGCCGCGTGCTGTTTCAGAAATGTACGCAGAGTCGAAAAACTGCTTAGAAAGGCCCCTGTTTTGTTGAACGCGTCCAGAGTCTGGACGAACTTGTTCCACGGCATGAATGAGTCTCCGCATATGACAACTGCAGTCCTGGCTAGACGGATCTCCTGATAGGTCTGTTTTCCCTCCAAAGATATAGTCAATGGGTGCGACTGAGAATCAAGGAGAGGTCATCTTGCAGATTTACTTACCCAGGCCCTACGAAACCAAGGGCGCTGAATGAGATCGATGAGCCCCGTAGCCAAATCGTTCGACTGGCCTTGCATAAAATTGTCCAACTGATCCTCAAACTCGTCACTGTCGAAATTTCCATCAGACACGAAGCTCTGAAGCAAAGCCCAGAACCGATTGCGGCCTTTGAGAGCAGGGCCAAGGGAAACGAAGACGTGGTTGGCCGACTGGAAAATATCGCCCATCAGGGACACTTGATGATTTCTCTCCAGAACATTGTCCTGCGTGATGCTCAGCGCATCTGCCCATAGCTGCATCGATGGATGCGCCCGCCAGATCGTTGAGAGTGCCTCCCAAAGGCTCAGTGTAACCTGCATCGTTACACCATCGCAAATGAGTGGCTGTGTAACTTTTGGGTTTCCCCAGACGTAGGAGAGGGCAGCGTAAGGCAGAGCCTCTCCCCTAGAAGCAGGTGCAAGATGTAGGATCCTTGTTCGACAGGCCAGATGCCCCGAGCTCTGTGACAGCTGAGCGTCGTGTTCAAGAATCCGGATCTCATCCTTTTCCAGTGTCAATCTTGAATCTGGCTCTGCTGTTGATTGCATGATCCGTGCTAGAGGTAGAAATCTTTTCTTTTGCCGTTCGAACCTGGGGTCTGCGCCCAGTTCAGGTCAAGTAGCCAAGCCAGTGGTATCCCAACAGTGCGTATCGCTACGAAGATAAAAAGAGGTCCAATAGAGCTAATATATCGAGGGCTTTATAATGATATAACTTGTATAAGATTAGGTGCACAGCGTGAGAAGGGACGAATGAGTGTTGTATTTGTGAGTGATGGTGTGTCTATTCTTCGGTTCCCCCTAACCCCGCTCGAGAGTTACAATTATGCGCCTCAATCCGAGAATTGCTGTGAAGTATTTGGTGACAAACGAACTTTTGATGCACTAGCTAAGAGCATTGCATCTGCCACAACATTGCTCTGCCAGAGTGGGGGGGATGCGGAGTCAACAACGGAGGCAGATCTAATATTGATAGTGGGCTACAGTAAGGCTACATCACTATTTTACATTGCTGGGAGATCAGCACGACGGTGCAGGAGCAAGGCTAGGTTCAATGAGACACCCCATGGCCTCACCCTAACCAACATGCCTGCTCCATGCCGGAAGATGGAGGATGGCCCCGTTTTCTCTGGAGGTAAAGCCGGGTCGCAAGCCGAAGCAGATGTCAACATGGAGCTGAGCTCGTGGGCAGTGCTCGCCGGTATCCGAGCCCGTGCCACGCAGTCTTTCACCCGGTCAATCGTGGCCGGGGGTGCCGTCTTGAAGATGGCCCAAAGGAGGACGTGCGCCAGGAAGATACCGATTGTGCCATACGGGGCAGTGAGCTGCAGGTCCGCCAGCGAGATTAGCTTGGCGGCCTCCTCGGCGGCCTGGATGGGCCACGAGTAGTCGCGCATGCACCAGAGCTCGAGCCGCCGCATGGAGGTGGTGATGCATACCGGTCCGCTTTTCCCCATGGCATCCTGGAGATCTATCAGCGACACGCAGAGGAGCATGTTCATGAGATGATATAGAAATAGTGAAACGCTGCCAAAGTATGTCTTGGGGTTTCCTGGCACCAACACATGGACTGGTTCGGCATATGCTTGATGCCATTGTGATAAGGAATCTAGGCCCTGTTAGCTCGTGAGGCACCGGGGTTCAAGTCCATGCAGTCTGCCTTACCAAGAATATGGGTCCGGGCCTCCAGCAGGCGAGCCACGACTTTCTGCTCGGAGGCGCGCGACCACGCGTCGAGCGGATCCTCTTCTTCGGCGGTTTCCTGTATGAGGCTTGTCGTCATCATCCAGTCATCTGACCACTCGTGGGCGTATATGGAGATGGCGCATAGGAGCAAAAACGACGTCCACGTGTTGACCCGGAGGGGTTGGATTCGTCTCACTGTCTCCTCCGGAGACCCCGTTCCCGAGAACCCACAGTGGCGTGCCGCGAACAAGGACAGAAAGGGGGACATGGCAGTAGCAAAAGAAGGAGCAGGGGGCTGCGATGCAGCTCCCAGTCGACTCTTCCAGCTTCGCGCCGTGGTCGCAGTCCAAAAGTCGTCATCACACGGGCACTCCCACCGGAACGCTTCGGCAAGCGACAGGATGCTTCGTATGCCCAAGAGGGAAGGGAACTGGCTGTCGATCATGAAGACGAACCAGTGTATCCTCTTTGTAGACTCCGCAATCACCCATGACTTCCATCTCGTCACCGCGTCCGAGGAGATATCTGCATCTGGAGGGCTGCCCTCGTAATTCGGCAGACGGCGTATGTAGGTGATGAGCGTTCCTCGAAGGACTTCTGAGAGCTCAAAGGCCCGTTTGTTCCCGCACCAGAGCGAATTGTAACATATCAGGGCCACGGCGAAGATGACCAGCGGCTCTCTCATGAGAGTCTGGTCTCGCTCGATGGCGAGCTGGAGGTTGTATCTGGCCCGGTCCAGAGCGACGATGGCAAATCGACGCGTGCCTTTTACGTGGCTGTAAGTAGCACCAGTTATGATCATTATGGCGAGCAGCGGCGGCGGAAGCAGCTTCATGTTGAGGGTCGGCTCGTGGAGGATCGGAGCTTGCGGCGAGAAGAACTTGAAGTACAGACCGATGAAGGCGTTGGCTATCTTTAGCGGAGGCAGCGTGAAGGAGAAGGTTTCGTGCTCGTCAGATCGTGCCAGGAAGGCGTGGATTCGGTCCCAGGTCCCTTGGTCGATGTCGAACCTAGGATTGTGGTCCTGCAGCAGCTCGTCGTCATCGCTCACGTGGATGGGCGGCCCATATGAGATGCGCGCTGAACGTGGATTCCACGCAAACGGCCAATAATCCTCGCGGGAGGCTTCGTTCGGCGGAGAAGGGACTCTGGAGATAGAATCCCGCTTCGGCTCGTGGTCCTTATCGTGAGTTGAGTGGTTTATCGGGCGTTGCGGGCTCGGCGATATCAAATGCTCGGCCTGCTGACTGGCTAGCACCGGAACCTCCAAGCCCGTTGCGACACTAGGACGGCTAGGCCTGTGGTTCGATAGGACATCTTGATGCATCAGCCCTCCACCATCCCGCGGGGCACCGTAGAAGTCGAAATATAGCCAGTCTTCCATGTCCTGTGACATGTCCTGTCTTATATCTGCGAAGGATATGAAGTCCAGATAGGGACTTATGCCCGCTCCTCCTTCCCCTAGATTGTCTCCGTGGAGACCGTCATCTCCAAGCGCGCCATGTAGGCCGCCTACGGTAGGGTGGTGATGTGTAAGCGCGTCCGGCGCCAGCGGGCGGATTGCAAAGGCATTCTCGCAGATGACGTCTCCGGTTGGCAATACGACGTGAGGGCCGGAGGAAGACACGGCCGGCGAGGTCCCAGAATCGCTGAGGCCCAGCGATGTTGCATCAGGACTCAGGACTCCGATGTCCCTTGGCTCCCCATCGACGGCGCCTCCGCGTTCGAGATTCTCCGGTCGGTCATGGATGAGGACATGCCTCCTCAAGAGGTCACTTCTCGAGAAACGTTTTCCGCACCGCTTGCAAGGGTGCGGCAATGTTACGTCGTCTAAGGCGCCGCTCAGCAACGGGAACCCCCCAAACAGCGGAGATTACTTACGCGTTTTGCGATGACGGTGGAGGTTTTCTGGGCGCGAGAAGGATCGCCTGCAGAGTGGACAGACGTGCGGCTTCATGGCGTAGGTCGCAAAGCCTCCAGTAGGGGTAAGAGTGAGCCCTAGAAGAGGCAACTCGCTTCGGAGACGGATGGGGTGGACAATGGACTTTGTTTAAAGCCACATGGCAGGGCCTTCTCCAAGTTTCCCCAGACGGTTGAGCTCCGATCTAGTTTAGGTTATGAGTCTAGCCCCGCAGCGCTCTCCTCGTGTGACGCTTGATGCGCGGCTGGTAACGACCTAGTTGTCTTGTGGTTGATGGTGTAAGAGTGACCGAGCGATTCGGCAGGTTTTAGTCCGGGTGGACATGTTTCGAATGCGCAAGTGGACATTTGTGGCCCCGGGATGTGGGTGGTGGACTACCGCGCGCCCGCGCTCGCCTCCGGCATAATGCTAAGTGGATAGCTCGGTTCAAGATGCGCGGCAGTTGGACAATTCGGTACCATTGCTGACTCGCGGCCATCACAGTTATACCTGCACAGAGCCATAGCCAGTATCGAATGATCGAATCATAGTTACCCTTTGAGTAAGTGTGCTCGCCAACCATGTCGCTGCAGCCTTTCGCATCCAAGGAGGCTCGTTGGATATGGGCCTCTCCCATACCCGGCGATGACCCCGAACCCGGCCAATTTGTGTTATTTCGGCGATCGTTTTTGTTAGAAGATGTCGTCTCTCCGCAGTGTCTTGTGCATATCTCGGCCGACACCCGTTACCGACTCTACGTCAATGGGTGGCGCGCGAGCTTCGGCCCTTGCAAGAGCTATGCAACGAGATGGTACTACGAAACGGTGGACATCGCCCCCTTCCTCAAGCAGGGCAAGAATTGTCTCGCCGTCAAGGTTATGAGGCTGCCGAGCTCGTCTCCAGCTGGCCTGTCTATGGCTCGCTCGTGCCTGCCCGGTCTGATCGTGCACTGCAAGATCCGCGTGAGTCACCATCATACGATGCGAGTTGGGACATCCATGAGCTAACCTCGAAAATTAGGACATGGCCCTCCATACGGATGAAAATTGGAAAGTCCAGCGAGATGCATCTGTACAGCTGGTTCCAAGCAAAGAATGGGACTTCCGGCTCGGCCCGCCGTTGCTGTCCTTGTGGGAACGAGTCGATGGTCGACTATCCCACTTCGGCTGGCAGGAGACAGAGTTTGATGATTCGCAATGGAGCCCGGCTGCCCAGCGAACAATGGAGATGATGATGTCGCCGATCCTAGACCCTCGAAATCTGACGCCGCGCTCAATTCCTCAGTTACCGGAAGTGGCGGCCTGCTTTGACAAGGCTCTTCATTGCGAGGGCTGCGAGAACATTAACACGGAAGACTTTTCAAAACTACTACTGTCCAAACATCCTGTTCGCATTGAAGCTCAGGCCAACATTATCGTAGAGATCGAGGCGGCGACATTGGCGACTGGCTTTCTCGAGCTGAGTTGTTTTCAAGACGGCGATGGAAGTGCGACCATATCTATCCTCACCGCTGAATGCTATGAGGGCGACATGAGCCATGGGCAGGCGCGCTCCAAGGGGCATCGAGGATACTCTCCGGCTGGGAAGCTGAACGGAGCAACCGACACGTACGTCTGCCGGCCGGGAGAGAATTACTACGAGCCGTTCTGGTGGCGGACATTCCGTTATGTCCAGTTGCGGATCCAGACAACAAACTCGCCAGTAACGCTTCAGTCGCTGCAGTACCGGTCAACGAACTATCCCCTCCATATCGAGACGACGCTGGCATCGACCCCGTTTGTCG
Organism: Thozetella sp. PMI_491; assembly: GCA_021432635.1. Lineage (NCBI taxonomy): Eukaryota > Fungi > Ascomycota > Sordariomycetes > Chaetosphaeriales > Chaetosphaeriaceae > Thozetella > Thozetella sp. PMI_491. The sequence goes on along the minus strand of MU270055.1, from coordinate 85,866 downwards.
ACGACCTGTGGCGTGTCTCGCTAAATACCCTCAAGAACTGCATGCATGAGACCTTTGAGGACTGCCCATACTATGAACAAAACCAGTTTGCCATGGACTCGCGATCGCAGATTCTCTTCAACTACCTTCTGTCATCAGATGACCGCTTGGCCCGGAAGACCATCCACGAGTTCCACGCAAGCCGTCGTGACGACGGCCTGCTAGAGGCGCACTTCCCTTCTTCTGCACGAATGACCAACATCCCGCAGTTCTCGCTCTTTTGGGTGGCGATGGTCCACGACCATATGCAGAAGTTCTGGGATCTGAGAATGGTGCGAACGTACCTCGGAACCATCGATGGCGTCCTTGGCCACTTTGCGGATCGGCTCAACCATCTTGGCCTCGTGGGTCGGTTCGATGATGAGGCGTGGGCTTTTGTTGACTGGGTTGACGAATGGAAGACGCCTAGCAAAGGTTTCAAAGGCATGGCTTTGCCTCCGGCCTATCACGCAGTCGGAGCTGCGACCATCAACAGTTTGCTGTACGCCGTGGCACTCCTACAAGCTGCTGATCTTAATGACTTCGTGGGACGAGCATCTACTGCTGAGGAATACCGACGCCGTGCGCAGGATCTGAACAGCGCCGTCCGGCATCACTGCTTTGAGCCGACATCTGGCTTGTTCCTCGACGGGCCGGGATTCAAACAGGTCTCGCAGCACACCCAAGTGTTCGCCGTCCTCTCTGGAGCAGTTAGTGGCAATGAGGCGAGACTTCTCATGCTCAAAGCGGTCAAGCAATGCGAAGAGCTCCAGCTTGCCAAGGCCTCCCTCGCCATGTCCTTCTATGTCTTCCGCGCCGCGGCTCGGGCTGGTGCATACGAGGAGCTCTGGGAGGCTTTGATTCAGCCTTGGAGGAACATGCTGGGCCAAGATCTGACCACCTGGGCTGAGTTTGAGAATAACCCGCGCAGTGATTGCCATGGATGGAGTGCTGTCCCGGTTTATGAGATTGTTCGAGAGATTGTCGGGCTAAGAACGAGCAGCACGAAAGGGGACGGCCCTATTATCCTGCAACCTCGCGTCAGCCTTGTTGAGCACCTGGGGGGAACCTTCGCGATCGATGATGACCGAACTCTCGAGGTATCCTGGAAACACGGACAGATTATCGAGCTTAGAAGCGACTCCGATGCAGTTGTAGAGCTACGGATTGGATCTGCGACCCGAAGAATAGTGCTGCGGAAAGGTGTATCAACTACCACAGCCGTCGATTCCGTCTCTCCATCCTGGGGTCAGCACTTGGTGGATCTCGTTGCTTCAGCACTCAAAGCTCTAGGTCTGAAATCCTCTCACTAGGTCTTGAAATCATTGGAACAACTGGACGGTGGCTAGCCCTCGGCAATGGGTCGTGTCGCCTTTATCGGGATTTTCTTTCGGATGCCCCACGCCGTTCCACCTTACGCGCAGTGCCAAAACACTTTCGAGGTGTTCTATTGTGCATTGTGCCTCTCCCTCCTTCGTCTAGGGCCAATCACCTAGGCGATAGGATCGACGAATGGATTTGCCAACTGCCTTGCTTTTCCCTGCCTACAAGAGTAGAGAAGTTGTAAAGAGAGCAAAAGCGACGAGCAAAGCTCAGTAATTGAGATCAACAGAGGTGGTGGTATTAGGCCATGAGTGTTAGACTACGGATAACTTGAGAAAATAGGCATACCAATTTCTTTCTTACAGTGTAACTACATAACATTAGAAGCAAACCCAGGGGCCCTGGTACATGTCCGAATGAATTACAAGAACTTTTTACCCACCCTAGAGTTACTGACCGTCGTTGTAATAAAGCATTCTCGTCTTCTGGTTTCATTCCCTTCGTCCTCACGCTTAGGATCGAGTCGCCATAGCGTTGTTTGTGCAGGCACAAGTTCAGTCTTCGAGGTGGATATAGCTGTAGAACTGCCCAGCGGTGCGATGTGTATACAACTGAATTACTTCTATGACCCACGAGAGCTGGGCCGTACTGGTGATACTGCCAGACTACATGATTTACCAGGGCTTCTAGGCCGTGCCAGTTCAGACACATGGGAACTCAAATTAGAGAAAAACAGTGGCGTCCCCATCGGTATATACGACCGCTAGCCTAGCAATGCGTAGGATGGAGGGCGTCTCTGAGAGAAGCACGGCGCGGTTAAGGTTACGCCGTGGCGTATACAAGTGGACACGTGCAAGTGGACAGTGGACATTGGAGGTGGGCATCTGGGGTGCCAAATGTCTCCAACCCCAGCTCCCCGCATATGTGCACATGCGCGGGCAAATGTAAAGCGAGCTGTCAAGGATAGACCTGAGCAGTGCTCGAATGAGATGAATTAGCAGAGCTTCATCCCCGACCGGTAACCTGGGGGTGGATCTTCACTCCCTTCCGTATGGCATTGGGTAGGCAGCGTCGGTACTTGAAATAGCAGCCGGATGTCGCCCACCCAGACCCCTTCAACTCTTCAAGCTGTATTACACGCAGTCCAATAGCTGCGACCTAGACAGGACTCAGTAGTCCAACCCACACCTCACATACCCGCCCAAGATGCCTCTCACAGCGCAAACCACTCCTCCGGACAGGAGGACCAGCTATATTATAGGGCAGCTGGAGGGAGAGCGTGTCTCCATCCCCGGGAGCAAAGGCGTGTTCCGGATTTTGGCATCCTCTAAGCAGACCAACGGCGGCATCGCCGTCTTCTCGAGCGGCGCCGTGCTCTCGGACGCACCAGGTTTCCACTGGCACGCGGAGGCGCATGACGTCTTCCTCGTGACGAAAGGATACCTGAAGCTATGGAACGGAGACAAGTGTCGCATCATGGGCCCGGGAGATTTTGCATATGTGCCGCCAGTAAGGGGACCCCGAGGTTATGCATCCCGCCAGGCCGAGCCACTAACACGACGGCACAGAAAGTGGTCCATAACCCAGAACTGCTGGGACCCCACACCGAGACCCTGGGGCTTGTGGCACCGGGAGACTGGATCGACTTCTTCCGGTACGTCGCCGAGACGTACAGCGGCGTCATCGTGCCCGAGAACGACAACCGCGACCTCAAGGCCCTGCTGATCCCCAAGGTGATGGCGGCCAAGGACCGGTTCGATGTGCACTTCGAGCGGGACTACAAGCCACCCGAGGTGGCGGACTGGCTGGACTCGGAGAACCAGCTCCCGGGGCCGCTGGAGCCGTACTTCCTCCGCGCAAACACCGGCCCGCGCTGGCTCGCAGGCGGCGTCATGTCGCGGCCATTCATCAGGGCCGCTCAGACGGAGGGCAGATTCGCCATTTCGAGCATCGAGTCCTCTAGCGTATACGACAAGTCGTTCCTAGCGAGATACCTGACCTTCCCGGAGGTGGACCACTGCTTCTTCGTGATGGAGGGCGCGCTCAAGGTGCGATTCAAGGGTGAGGAAGACTGGGCCACTGTGCGGGATGGTGAGACGCTTGTGATCTCGGCCGGGCAGGCTTTCACGCTGGACTTTGGCACCCGGTATGTAAGGGCACTCTCCTTCACGAACGGCAAGGGCATCGAGGAGCTCATCCACGAGGCGGGGGCTCCATATCAAGGGTTTGTGCTGCCAGAGACCATCGAAGCATGGGACGAGTCACGGGTGCAAGCGGCGCTGGCTGCTGTCGGGGCCAGGTCAGAACCCATTTGACCAACCAGGTTGGGTACTATAGTCAATATATTGCAGTGACCCGACGGTGTATAGCTGGGGATTACAAAGCGATCGCGCAAAGTCACCTCATGTCTCCATGCCAGCAGATAACCATACTATCCTAACCCTTCCCCCTTCCCCCCTCCCCCTCCCCTAGTTCCGTAGCAGTCTTCGTTCCATCATACAGTATGTCCAGGCCCCCTCTAACCAAATTTCGGGCTGACCGTCTTGCTAGCGCCATAATATCCATTCAACAATGGCCAAATGCGTCCCTCATTATTGCTGCTGGCGCTTTTGGCCCGCAACTCTCAACCCAGCATCATTACACTCATATCAGCACCAATTTGCTCAGTCGACAAATTCACCGCTTGAAGAGCTAGACGTAGTGCGACTATAAGTCCAAAGCGACCCGAGCGAAGCCATCCAGTCATCCGACTGCTCTAGCTCGCTCAGGGCACGGAAGCAGACAACTGCATCAAGTTGCGTGTCCGCGCGGGAAGTCTTGAGGACGAGGCCCAGTCGGAACCGCAGCATGTATGACACATGAGCCATGAACTCATCCAAGCCACAGTAATTGAGAAGCTGCCCAAAGTGATCGAGGGCAGATTCGCCGGCGCCATTCTTCATGGTAGGATCTGCACCCGAACGTGCAAATACGATGATACAATCGATCCAAGTTGAGACGTTTGCTCTCTTCTCCCTCATCTGCGTCGGTATACTAGTGGCTTTGGTAGGTCGTATTCTCTCGCTTCGTGTCTCATCAGTGTCGTCGTCTCTGCCACTGCCGCTAGCCATGTCGCTGTCAGAATCCTGATCAGTGTCACTGGTCTCGGTGCCAGTCCGCTCGTTGACACCACCGAGCTTCATTACATCACGGCGGTAACGCCCAGTCCCTCCGCATATCTCGCTCACATCCCGGAGAAGCTCAATCAGCGGCAGGTCTGTCCCTTCCGGCACCTCGTCCGTTGGGGTGCGAAACGCCTCGATTTCTAGCAGCGCGCGGAGCTTTGAGGCAGAGAGCTCACGGTAGGCGTCGCGAAGGCAGACCAGGCGTAGCTCGGGCGATATAGGGCCTTTATGATGTAGCAATAGCGTATCGATCATTTCCACATCGTGCGAACGCGTGGCAAGCCTTAGAGGATTTAATGTCGAGCGGGGTTTCGTTAGGTCAAGACTCTCGTCTTTCTCGTCGTCGAGAAACAGGTCGAGGCGGGCGCCATGTTGCATCAGAAGCGCAATCAACGGCTCACTGCGCCGGTCGACAGCGCTCAGCAAAGGTGATACGCCGTTGTACCGGCTGTATTCATTGGGGTCGAGGCCGAATCGAAGCAGGGTCCGCAGGGCGGTTATGTTTTCGCTCTGTGCTGCGCGGTAGAGGCAAAGTGCGCCTGCGTTCGGAAACTTATGAGGATGGAACAGGCGTTCCATCTCAGGCTCGATTCTCTCCTGAAATACTTCCTTTGACAGGCCCTGGTCCCATATGCGTAATATCACGGGGGCACGGTTGCAGAGGATGGCAACGTAAAGAGATATAGGATCTGCGAGCAGAGTCGCCTGCTTCTCGGGTGAGACAGCGTCTATCACGCGGAACGCGGCAGCCACTGAATCAGCATCGACCCCATAACCGCGCGGCCATCCTTGCCGAAATATCGAGTATGTAGACATCCTCTCGAGCATCCAGTGCCAAATCGATACATCCATCTCAGCACCGGCTCGAATCAGCTCTTTACAGAGGTCAAACTCGCCGAGCCAGAAAACCGTCTGAAGGAGCGTCAAGTCCGTGTAGTCCTGGATCTTTCCGCACACTCGGTCGGAGTTCCTGATCACCGTCTTCGGGTCTGCCCCATGCTTTAGGAGGTACCTCGCGAGCTTCCCAGTGCACTCCGGTGCTACTGACGGGCTATAAATCTTCATGGCCCGCTGACCAACTGTCTTGAAACTGCATGGAGGCATGTAGAGCAAGGCTAGGGCAGAGTCGCCACTCGGCGTTAGCTGAGAGACATCTGCGCCATGACGAACGAGAAGGCTGAGGCATGCCTCGATATTGTGTGCATCGCAGGTATTATGTGAATGGACTCTCAGTGGTCTCCTTATAGGCGTTGTGTAGACCGTATCCCAGGATGAAGAATTCCCGTGAAAACGACACCAATGGCTTGCGTAGCAGATAGCAGCGGCGATAGGGGGTACCCCATCCTTATCTGTGGCATTAACCAAAGCTCCGTGGAGGATGAGCTCATGCATGATGGAAAGCATGTGTTCGGCTGAAGCGGCCACTAGCGGCGGTGCCTGAAGGGGCGAATCGAAACTCGGCCCAACGTCAGCGCCTGCGGAGAGCAAGCGCTTTACGACCATGAGGCGCATCTCGGTATCCACCGTAAGCAATGAGAAGTCCTTTGGCTGCATCTCCCAGCCTGGAGAGAGACCACGCAGGCTGCCGTGCTTGTCTCTGCGACAACATATGTCCAGAGGTCGAAGGCCCCGGAGCCCCGGGAAAGCATACTCTCCAATACCAGACTGGATGACAGCTGCATCGTTGGGGTGGCCTCGACAGACCACCTTCGCATTGGCGTTGCGGTCAAGAAGCTGTTGCGCCTCGTTCCAGTCCCCTGCGTAGCAAGCATCCACGAGCGGGGTGAACCCAAGGCCACCAAAGTCGTCATCAACATTGGCGCCTCTGCTCAGGAGCAAGTCGAAAGCGGGCCCTAGGAGGGGGGTTAGGTATCGTTAGCTCTTAGAGGTGAGAACAGATGGGTAGCGAGGGGGTTTGACTTACACTGTTTTGCGAGGTAGGCCGTCCAGATGGGGGACTGGCCATTGCTATTCGGTATATTGATGTCTGTCTGGAAACCGCGATCCAGGATGTATTCTATGAGGTCGACGAGGCCTGCCCTCGCAGCCTCATGCAGGGCGGTCGTCGTCTGCACGCCAGGGCCCGTTGCCTCGACATTGTACGAGGCGCCTTTATCGAGAAGAAGCTTGGCGACCTCAACTTGACCGCAGCAGATTGCGGAGTGCAGGGGTGTCCACACAGGCACCTTAGGGATCCTGATTCCCGAGACAAGATACCAGAGCATCATGGAATGCTCACACTGGCATGCCATCTGGGATGGAACGTCAAGGTCGGCGCCATGCTCGAGGAGGAGCTGCACCATCTCGGCGTGGCCATTGCGGGCCGCCACGTGGATAGGGAACCAGAAGGGAAAGTAGGTCCTGGCGAGCTGCGGTGGTGCCGGTCGCCAGAGCTCCCAGCTCTGGAACTTGCCGGGGGGTGGCGGGTAAGGGAGGGTGATGGTGAATTTGGGCTGGAAGCTCGACGTGTCGGGGCAGAATGGCATGAACGGCCGTCCGAGGATCATGGCGGGGGCGAGCCGCGTGGTTATGGGCATGGGGCGGTTCGGCTGGTCATGTCCCACGATAACTACCGCAGGCGCCGGGCCGGGAGGCGGCCAATCCACGGGCGCAGGAGGCGGCACCAGGGGGTTCTGCGGCCTTGGCATGAGATAATTACAGTGTAGATACTCCCGATATCGATAGAGCTTCTGGTAGGCCTCCCTAGGGGTTAGGTTGTCGAGGCGCTCCCTGAAGATGGCATAGGACTCGTTTCGCCTCATGGCCCGGCTCGGGTTGTGGCCCGTGGCCAGCACATGCCGGGCGGTGTCGAGGCGGCCGTAGTCGGCAGCCCAGAAGATGAGGCCGGGCTCGCGATGGCCAACGTCCTTGTACAACTGGCGGATCACCACGCCATAGATGCCTTTACATGTAGCTGCCAGGTCGGCGACACTGCCGTGCAAATCGTCGACGAGCATGTCGTAGACAATTCTCTCCATCAGCTCCAGCGGGAGCGACAAGATGCCGCTGGCCGGCGAGGCTGAGGTCGCCATGGCGTAGAGATTTCCCCGTCGCGGCACCAGACAGACAGAGAATGAGGCGGCGTGGGCGGAGCGACAGATTGACCCAGACGAGCAGACACCAACGCATCAACGGTTAGGTCTCATGCAGCAGACAGGGAGGGATCAGTGATGAGCTGGCGAGTGGCAGGGTTGGATTGAAGCAGTTCCGAGAACGTGATATTGATGAAGCTGAGGGCAAGGTTCGTTCACAGCAAATCTGTTAAGGATTACCCCGACTGGGTTCGTGGCATTCCCGCATGCGGTAGGTACCTATCCAATCAAAGAAGGGTATTGGCTTGCATGTCCAAAGACACCAGAGCTGGCCGCCCGCGCTCACCCTCGCGCCCCGCGAAGGGCCCCGCGAGGCCTGTGGATGCTCAGCCTCAGCTAGGTATACATGGAGCCTCGGTGCTCTCGCCTCGCAGAATCCACCGATGGGCTGCGATCCCGCCCGATGCCGCATTGCGTGTGAACGGCCGGGGAATGAGCATCTGGATAAAAAGGGAAAGGAAGATCGAGTATTAGAGACACGGACCCTTCCAAGCTCTTCTTTCCCTTATGCGCGGGGACCGGCTAGGGTCGGGGGCTCTTCGGAAAAATGCAGGCGCCCACAACCCCACCAAACTCATTAGCGCCTTCTGTACCCCAAGATAACCCCCCTCCGTCAAAGCTCTGTCCAGCACCTTGTGACCTGGACTTAAGCCTGTAGCCGCGAGAGACGAGGAGCGTTCACACATTCCGCGGCCACGACAGCCACGAGCGACGCACCTGTCCTGCCACGCCACCCTGTGCGACATCATTCCTGATTCCCCTCTGCATCCGCCGGAGCCGCCCTCTCTAGCTAGCACTGCGATCCGGGCTCCTGCGTTCCTCCTCTCGGCCCGCCGTTCGTCACCGACTCGGAGGCCAGCTTGTCAGCCTTGCGATAACCACCCTGCCCAACCCCACGAGCACCGTCACGCTCCCGCTCCCTTTGCATGTCTGCCGCCTCGGGGCCGGCCGACTCCCCCAGCCAGCCCAGGCACCACCAAGATGCCTCTGACTCGAAGCCTCCCGAGGTGACCATCGCTGCAGCGACTTCCGCCACGGCCCCGCCGCCTGAAACCATGCCGGCAGAAAACAAACCGGCCACGGCCGTCCAGGCGGCCCCGCACCTAGATCCCGAGACAGACCTGCTCGATCTCGGGGTCGACGGCGAGGGCGAGGGCGATGGAAACCCAGAATTAGCCCCGGCGGATGCCAAGGGACCCGAGGCAAAAGGGGGCAGCAGCAAGGCGAAGCCCGAGCCACTCGACCTTTTGTCCTCGTCCATCGCCACCTTGAAACCAGCAACCTCGCCCACCACGACCACAGCAACTCAGTACCTCACGGTCGAAGGTGAAGCCTACGTCGATCCCACCCCCCCGACCCCCTACATGTCGCAGCCGCCCTCACGGACCCCCTCCAACGCTGCCTCCCACTCCCACTCGAGAAACCCATCTGTTAATGAGCACTCGCCTACCAGGTCCGATGTGGCATACGACGAACGGAGATATGCGAGCGAGGACGAGCAGGAAGGGGGCTCGAGATCCGAGATCCAGAGCATTATGGAGCAGTTCAGCGAGGAGGGTGGTGGTCCCGGGGCGGAGGAGGTCATGAGCCCCCGGCTCGAGATTGCCTCCCCGATGCTGGGCAGCCCCATGCAGCATCCGCCGCGGAAGTCCAGCCTAGAGCCGCTCGCGCCGAGCCTTGCGCAGCAGCTCCACGAGATGCAGGGCCTCCGCTTGACCAACACCTCGCCCGGGAGCGTGCGGTCCAAGGAGAAGGAGAACGAAGAACTGGGTCCGCCAGTGCCTCCCAAGGACGATTCAGCTTCTGCGAGCGCGCCGCTGCGATCACCCAGCGACCCACAAGTCATCACGGACGTCCCCATGTCGCCAACTGTATCTCTGCATCGCCCCCCGCCACCGGAGCCGGAGCCGGAACCATCCCTACCGTTCGACTTCCACCGCTTCTTGGAACAGCTCAGGAACAAGAAGGCCGACCCCGTGGCCCGCTACCTCAAGTCGTTCCTGTCCGAATTTGCAAAACGCCAGTGGATGGTTCACGAGCAGGTCAAAATTATCGGCGACTTTCTCGCTTTCATCGCTAACAAGATGGCGCTCTGCGAGGTATGGAGGGACGTTTCCGACGCCGAGTTCGATAATGCTCGAGAGGGGATGGAGAAGCTCGTCATGAACCGCCTGTACACCCAAACTTTCTCACCGGCCATACCAGCGCCGCAGCCAATCCCCGGGTCGAAGCCCAAGAAGCGGGGCGCTGAGCGACCCATGGGACCCGGAAGGCGAGGGCAGCACCAAGAGGACGTCGAGCGGGACGAGATTCTCTCCCAAAAGATCAACATCTATGGCTGGGTCAAGGAAGAGCACTTGGACATTCCGCCAGCGAGCGACAGTGGCAAACGCTTCCTGAAGCTCGCCCAGCAAGGTTTGTTACACCCACTCATATCCAGTCTCACCTTACTAACACGACAAAGAGCTTCTCAAGATCAAATCATACCGAGCGCCGAGAGACAAGATAATATGCGTCTTGAACTGCTGTAAAGTCATCTTTGGTAAGATCAGCTCCCTTCATCCGCCCCGGCTTTCTCATGCGAGGAGCAACGAGGCTAACTACTCATAAAGGACTGCTCAAGCACTCCAAGTCGGACTCATCGGCAGATTCGTTTATGCCCATGCTCATATATGTCGTCCTCCACGCGAACCCTGAGCATCTCGTCTCAAATGTCCAGTACATCCTGAGGTTCCGGAACCAGGATAAGCTTGGCGGGGAGGCTGGCTACTATCTCTCATCCCTTGTAAGATCAGTCGCTCCCCATTGGGTATAGCATGTATACTGACGATGACGAACAGATGGGAGCCGTTCAATTCATTGAGAATATGGACCGGACCTCTCTGACCATTTCTGACGATGAGTTTGAGGCCAACGTCGAGGCTGCCGTCTCCGCCATCGCCGAGAAACACCAGGCGACCTCCCCCGTCTTGCCCCCTCCTTCTCATGCCGAGAAGCTATCCACACTACTACCGCCAAGCGGCGAGTCTTCAACCCCCTCCCGTCCTTCTCTCGACGGCGATGCCTCCCTCCGTCCAGCCACGCCCAGGCGTTCCACTTCGTCGAACGAGGGCGCGGAGGGAGACGGTGACGAGAAGGCGGCTATCACCGGGCTGCTGCGATCCATCCAGCGGCCCTTGAGCACCATTGGACGCATCTTCTCTGAAGAGACAACTACAACTGCGGCTGGGCCGAGCGTCTCAAGTCCGGCGCGCACGCCACAGCCAGAACGCCCCGATGGGGAGTTGCACGCCCGCCAACAGCTGTCCGCAGAGGAAGCAGCCGCTAGGCAAGCGAGTGCAGAAGCCGCAGAGGCGCAGCGGCTGCACCGAGCAGAGCACGCCAACGTAGTGGAAACGCTGGCAGGCATGTTCCCCGACCTTGACCGGGACATCATCAGCGACGTGGTATACCAGAAACAGGGCCGGTAGGTATCTCCTATCCTTCACCTTCCGTACTCGCGTATTAACTGCTGCCATTCTAGGGTGGGTCTCGCCGTGGATGCCTGTCTGGCGCTTTCCTCCTGAACGACAAACCCCCTCTGAACTCGTTTCATCTAATTCTTCACCCACGCTAGCCCAACACCGGAGGACGAAGTCGTAGAATTGGGCGGACAACATGGGGCCATTTTGGGGTCAGCATATGCTTTGGAGCGGGAGGTGTTATTTGTTGCCTTCGTGTTCCAGGCATATCTGCATAGCCTAGGGTAGTAATATGTGAATGGGAGTCGGGCCTAGCTTGTCTATCCGCCATAAACTGCTGGATTCGGCAAGTTTGCATGCCTTGTCGCCAATCCGGCGCATTCCATCCTTCTCTCTTCCGATGCTGCGAGCCGGTGGGTGCCAGTCATGAAGAGCAGCCAAAGCTTTTGTAGAGGTGCATATTCACTGAAGAGATGTCATAAAACTGCGTGGTGAAGTAGACAGGGTTCCAGCTTCTTTGGTCGATTCCACGTTGGCGTTGCGGAGCTCTAGAAGCCGAAGCGTACGAGTTAGTGCCCAAGTACTATAGACGTGTTTGTCCTCGCAGCCGCCGACCAGGTAAAGCCCTCCTAGCCTTAAAATTGTGTAAATTTTACTATCAGAGCTTAGTCTATCATTCCCGATTAGCACCGTAGGCCTTGCAACTCTTGCTAGGCGGCGCAGCGCGGTGGGGAGAAGCACGGGTGCCGACTGCCGCAAAAGGGCCGTGAATCGCCGTGTCAAAAGCCGAAGCGGCAGCCAGGGGTTTGGGAGCCTTCCCGGGGGGGTCGCCGTTGGCGGTGGAGTCCGGACCACTTGCGGGGCGCCTAGCAGGCCCTTATAACCACCCATATCCATCCCTGTCTCTGGTGCTCCCTCGACTTGCACTGAATACTCGACTGCCCAGCTCGAACCCCTCCAAGATGCTCTCTCGTAGTGGAAGGATCTCGGCGCGGCTCGCCGCGGGCGGTCTGCGCTATCGCACTGCGGCTTTGCAGTCGGCTCCGGGCCGCCGCTTCGCCTCAAGCGTTGCGGCCGACGACTCGCTCCCACTTTCCGGGTACCGCGTGCTGGACATGACCAGAGTGCTCGCCGGGGTGGGTTCCTCTCATTCCCCGCCCCCTCCTCTTCCGGTGGTGTGAACGCCTGTGCTGACGGGTGCTGCAGCCGTACTGCACGCAAATTCTGGGCGATCTCGGGTGAGCCAGCCAGCCCCTTAGACGAGCCGTGCTGCTCACAGGCGGGAGTTGCTAAGAATTGGACAGCGCAGAGGTCATCAAGATCGAGCACCCAGTGCGAGGCGACGACACCCGTGCCTGGGGTCCGCCCTACGCCACCTACAAGGCGGGCGCCTCTCACGAAGGCCCCGGTGAGTCGGCATACTTCCTTGCCGTGCGTGGCCACCCGCTCTCCTCCCCGTTGCTCGCACCGTCCCGGCCGCTAAAACGTTCCCAGGTCAACCGCAACAAGAAGTCGCTGGGGCTGTCGTTCCAGGACCCGGCCGGAGTGGACATTCTCCACCAGCTCGCGGCCAAGTGCGACATCTTGGTGGAGAATTACCTCCCCGGGTCGCTCAAGAAGTACGGCATGGATTTTGAGACGCTGCGCAAGATCAACCCAAGCTTGATCTATGCGTCCATCACGGGCTACGGCCAGACGGGCCCGTACTCCAGCCGGGCCGGCTACGACGTCATGGTGGAGGCCGAGTTCGGTCTCATGCACATCACGGGCAGCCGGGACGGTCCACCCGTCAAGGTCGGCGTCGCCGTGACGGACCTGACCACCGGGCTCTACACCAGCAACAGCATCATGGCTGCGCTGCTCTCCCGGGCCAAGACCGGGCGCGGCCAGCATATCGACGCGGCGCTAAGCGACTGCCAGACCGCGACGCTCGCCAACATTGCGAGCAGCTGTCTGATCAGCGGCAAGAAGGACAGCGGGAGGTGGGGGACCGCCCATCGTAAGCGCCCCGTGTGCTACAGCCACCAGCCCTGACCCTTGGCAACTCATTTATGCTCACTGTGACCTAGCCTCCATCGTGCCTTACAAGTCGTTCCGCACCAAAGACGGCGATATTCTGCTCGGCGGCGGCAACGACCGCCTCTTCGGCATCCTCTGCGAGGGCGTAGGCCGCCCGGAGTGGAAGGAGGACCCGCGGTACAAGATCAACTCAGCACGCGTCGCCAACCGAGTAGAGCTGGAGGACGAGATCGAGAAGATCACGACGACGCGGACGACGCAGGAGTGGCTGGGCGTGTTCGAGGGCAAGGGCATGCCCTACGCAGCCGTCAACGACGTGCTGACGACGCTGACGCACGAACACACGCTCGCGCGAGACATGGTGGTGGACATCGAGCACCCGGCGTGCGGGCCCATCAAGCTGGTCAACTCGCCCGTCAAGTACTCCGAGACCAACCCGCGCATCCGCACGCCGCCGCCAACCCTCGGCCAGCACACCGACGAGGTCCTGAAGGAGCATCTCGGATTTGACGACGCCAGGATCCAGGAGCTGAAGGATACGGGAGTCATCAGCTAGCTGGCACGTGTCTGTATGTGACGTTTAGACTAATGATGGCGCACAGCGAGGCTCCAGATTCCCACATTGCGCAAGAGAAGCCTGTATAACTCAGGCCATGTAAACAGACAAAACATTTTCAAGAGAATCAAAACCATACATGAAAAATACTGCTGAACCTTGAACTCAGGTAAACTCTCCATGGTACTTTCCTTAGGTCGAAGGGGGGCTTCTATTTTTCCCGGCGTTACGCCGATGGCCGTTTTCTACGACATCCGATTCCGCGCATTCCAACCCACCCAAGCTAGTCGCTAATCTTTCAGAACAACCGTCTCGCCGAGACTCTTGTGCTCTCTCCAATTCAGTTGGTTGTCACATCCTACATCCCTCCCTCCTCTCTTTACTTTCTGCAATTCCCCTCTTCGTTTCCTGCCCCCACTTGATAGCCTTCTCACAACACGCTATCCGTTGTCTCCTTCAAATTCATCCCCCACCCCTCCTCTCTCTTCTCTCTTTCACACTCTCACTATCTTCTATTTGCAACACCATGGGTCGGCTTTTCTAGCTTGAGACCTGAGGTTCTGAAGATCACGGCGTCTTGCTACGACGTGGGCCTTGTTCTGGAAGCTTCGGGAACGTATTTCTCACTCTACTTCGACTACAGCCAAATCATCGCCGAACTCGCCGTCATTTGGCCATCTACTACTGCTTTGACAGAAAGTGACGCCAGCTAAGCAGCCCTGGCTTGAGGGACGAAAACGACTCGGATTTTTTTCGCAGTTTTACGGTAAAGTTCAGAACGTTCAAAATAGCCATGGGTGGTGAAGACAGCGAGCAACCTTCTACCCAACACAATGCCACCGCCGATTCCTCTGGGTCGCCGTCTACGCCGATCGTCTTCTTCCCCGGCGGCCCTCCTCCGATGCGCCAAGCAACACGCCCACCAAGTTCACCTTCTTCCGCGGGGACCGCTAACATGTCGGGCCCATCTAGAGACACCCGTCCTGTGAACCAGGCCTCGGTCATTCAACAGCCGGCTACGGCGACCGAGACCTATATAAGACAGACCAAGGGCGTTGCCACCAGTACTCTCACGCACATCCTATTCAGTGCTCTAAACGACTCCGCAGCCAAGCTGCCTGCGAGTACCACACCGGCTGTAGCTCGACCGGTTCTATCAACTGCTCTGCATGGTGGTCACCAGAGTCTCAGTTCTGGCTCGAGTGTCGCTCCACCAGTGACGACGCTCCGCCTCCTCCCTCCATCTCTTCTTCTGCCACATACCCTACCGGCACTGCCAACGTCCGTGGCTCAAGTCTTGTCCGTAAGGAAAACAGTAGCAATGGGCCCTAAACAGACCCAGCGAGCACCTAGTGCTATTCAAAAGGCCAACCAGGGCGGCTCCCCCGCACGTTCCGCCGTCCGAAAGCCCTCCAAGGGTAAGGTTGTCGCGACCGACAGCAAGGGCAAGAAAGGAAAGGGCATCGCCAAGGCCAAAAGATCCAAGGACGAAAACGTAGATG
Source organism: Thozetella sp. PMI_491 (assembly GCA_021432635.1). Classification (NCBI taxonomy): domain Eukaryota; kingdom Fungi; phylum Ascomycota; class Sordariomycetes; order Chaetosphaeriales; family Chaetosphaeriaceae; genus Thozetella; species Thozetella sp. PMI_491. The sequence continues at coordinate 70,731 of MU270055.1, read as the reverse complement.
GCCCAGAGACCGACGTCAGCAGCCACTCCGGCCAGTCAGATGATGACATGGTCCAGAGCGCCGTCGCCACCCCGACCGTGACCAAGTCCGGACGGCAGGTCACCCGGCCGAGTCCCTACAAGCCGGCGAGTGTCCATTCGAGCGCCAAGAAGCGCCATCGCCCTGATCGCGGCGGCAAACCCGAGCTTTGCACTCTCTGCGGCCGCTGGCCCAACTTTAACAACAACAAGATCATAATCTGCAACGACTGCGGCGGTGCTTGGCATCAGCGCTGCTACACTCCTCGTATCCCGGACGAAGCGACAAGCGAGGATGCCAACTGGGTCTGCGGCATGTGTAAGAACGGCCAGCCCCCCAAGAAGTCCAAGGGCCAAACCAAGCAGGGTACGCAGGTCGCCTACGAAGCCGACGGAGGCGATGCGGATTCGGATGCCGGCTCGCAGCGCAGCCCGTCGCCAGAGGGAAGGAACTGGTCCAAGCGTGGTGTGCTAGGCCCAGCCCGGCCGCAGAACGCAAACGAGGAGCTCCCGGAGCAGACGTGGCCCGCATGGCCAGCGCCAGGCCAGGGCATGTACGCCGAGCTCCCGCCGGAGCACGAGGACAAGGAGCACCTGGAGGACTTTGCCGACAAGACAGTGCGCCACATCGTCTACAACGAGAAGGGGGAGGTTATCTGGCGCAGTACTGACGGGGAGCCGGTGCCTCAGCCCCATGGCGGCCTGAAAGAGAAGAAGGCTGTCGTCAAGAAGCGCAAGTCTCAGACAGATGCTTAGCCATCCTAGCGCCACCATTGCTGTCGACCGGGAGCGTGCTGCAGATCAAACAATGATGTGGGCGCCATGTAGAATACCATGCTCGCACCACAGCTGTAACTCGGGTGATCGAGCTGCTGTGCTCCGCCAACTTTGCTGATTCATACAGCCTGCAAAAGCGGGCTAAAGGCGTATCGGGATCTCGGCTGGCAGGCCGATGTCATGTACAATAACAATTAACATTAAAACCTATGCGGGTATCCTACTTTTGTGGTTGTTTGTAGCCAAAACGAGAAACGAGCACATCAAGACGCGAAGCCATCAGGGCTGCCGCGCTGCTCGAGGGGGTGGCCTCAGACCCGTCTCCCCAGCTTCGTCTGACTTGCCACGGCTCAACGTAGACGTCACGCTGGCTGTCTTGTCCTCTTCGTCCTCGCGCCTCTCGTGCAAGGAAATGCTGTCGTGCTGCGTAGAGCCGTGGCTCCGTGGCCGGCTCTCGTAGTCTGAGGGCGCGCCGCGCCGCATCCTGCCCCATGTCCTTGCGATCCTAGTCGTCGATGGTGTCCGGTTGCTGGCTCTCCTCTGGGGCGCCGCCTGCTCGTCGTTATTGAGGGCACCGGCACGGGGGGCGCCGCCGGAGCGGATCGCCGCTATGTAGGTGCGCATTCCATTTCCAAGTCGATGTCGGCGGACCGCCGTATGGAGCAAATTCCAGATCCTTTTTTCGAGGCGTGCACGTTAGCGGCCGAACGCGGCATTCTCTTTTTTTGGGGGGGGGGTTGGCTTCGGGGCGTACTTACCCAACAATCCAGAGGAAAATGTACAACACCGGGCCCGAGAAGCCCGGCTGCATGCCGAAGTACGAAAATCCCGGCGCAAAGGCGCGCCCGAAGGCGACATACACCATAAAGAGGGCGAGGTAGCCGATGGCGAATACCAATCGCAGCAGCAACGCCCAGCTCTGCCACCTCCTGCGAAACCGCACGAGCGCGAGGAGGTCGAGCGTGATATCGAGGGTGAGAAGAACGAGGAGCGTAATCGCTTCGGGTCTATAGCCGCGCGAGGGGCAGTTAGCGACGAGGAACTAAGCAAAACACGGAGAGGGTACAGGCAACGCAGGCCGCCGAGGCTGTACGACTCACATCACATGGCTAGGGAAATTCCCCGTCGAGGCCGACGACTGCATGAATGACCCCATAATGGCCAACATCAGCGTGCACAGGACCAGGTGCACGACGGCGTTGGCGATGCGCAGCAGCACGCGCCCGCCTCTGAGGTCCCCATCCTCATTGGCATACTCCAGCTCCTCCTCGTAGATCGAGTTGGCGGGTGTGTATTCCTGCATCGGGTGCTCTGTGAATCGCGAGATGCGCCGACTGCTCTGCGAGCCAGGCGGCGTCATGGCAAAGGCATTCGGCGGCTGGGGGATCGCCATCCTGCTCTATTTGCTAACTTGCTTTTTAAAGTCGGTTGGGGGGGAGGCGGCGTCCCAGCGCGGGGCAGTCCAGTCCCGCCTATTCCAGAGTGAGGCAACGATCAGCGATCGAAGGAAGCTAGTTCAGCCCCTCCACATCTATCAAGAGAGTCGACTCTCGGAGGCGCGACGAGACGACAGATGGCGCGCAAAAAAATTGGGCGAGTGAGCAGTCGATGCCAACACAGGAAGGATGCATATATGAGTAATGAAAGGCCTTTCGTTCCACGACAGGACCACAGGGCAACCGCGGCTGGGAAGTGGTGCGCGGCTCCCAAGTCGTGATTCGTCCAGGCCGAGAAGCTCTAGCCAGCGCCCACTTGCGAGGTGGCGCGAGCGATTTGTAGGTTTCTCGCAGGATCCAGGCCCGATCCGTGCAAGGGGCGACGCGGAGGACAAGGCCGAACACGGTGAGTGTTGCAGTGCAAGTAGTTCCTCCCAAACCCGAGCAATCGGGGAAAAGAAGAAGAATAAAAAAGCACAACAACAACAAAGCAGGGAAGGCGAGGAAACAGTCTCACGAGACGAACCCTCCAGGGTCCCCTCCCTACCGAGGGGTCCCACCGAGTTTAATATAAACGGTCCCTTCAGAGAGGACGACGAGACAAGGGGACGAAAAACCTGCCCGGCAGCAGCACTACCACGCACCACCGCACGGCTCGGTTACATGCAATAAACTCGCAGAAATGGACCCTGCGGCCCTGCTTGGCCCCAGCGGCTGACCCGCTTTCGCAAGCTGGCGACTGGAGAACCCGGGGCCGACTAACCCGGTACGGACTGGCGGGGGGTGTCGGGCGCACACGACAGTTGGCGCGGCGCACTATGGTAGGATCGCAGGCGGAGGGGAGAGGGAGAGGGGCGGCCCTGCTACCCTGAGGCCAGGTCCCTTAGGGGTGTATTTTGGAGGGGCCAGTAGGAGGTGGGAGGAGGGGAGACAACACAGCACCAGGTGCACAGGCGAAATTTTTTTTGCTTGCGCTGGGCGGTACCGAGTCCAATACTGGAGACGTCACGAGACGGCGACGGCGAGCTGGTCGTTTGTTCAGCGGCGACAAGCAGGAATAATAACAGGGAGAAACATGGAAGCGGAGACCGTTGCGAGAAACACGGCACGGCAAGGGAGGAAGAAGAGGCAGCGGGAGGAGCAGCAGGATGAGGTGGGAAGCGGCATCGTCGGACGAGGAAACAACCTTTTTTTTTCCTTCTTTTAAACAGGATCTGCGATGCAGAAAGGGCAGCGAGGCTTAATGGATAAATCCAACCCTGGAACGGCCAACGCAGGGGCGGCGGGGCCCAAGCTCCCGGCTTAGGGGAATCCATCCCCTGCCATTTGCACGGCTAAGAAGGCGGGCAGAGAGAAGCCAGAGCTCTCTGCGCCGGGAGTCGGCGTCGGGAGTCAAGATGCAATCGATCGGCCCTGGGCTGGGCTTCGAGGTGATGGCCTTGTTGGGAGAGCTCTGGGCATAGGAGCTCCATGGTACCTAGCTTGCTACTGGAGGAGTGTAGGAAACGCAGGGCTCGCTCTCCACCCTACCTGAGGCTCGCCAATCCCTCGACGGGGTTACAGCAGGGGTTGGCAAGGGCCCAGAGCCAAGGCCTGGCACGGACCCTGGGGAGGGAGGTACCTGTCGCAGGATATCCAAACTCGATCGGACGGGGCTCTGTTGACGCAGTTGATCGGAGGGCTGAGGTTGCTGTCCCTGGCACGCTGAGACAGTTCCAACACTCGCAGGGCCTTGGCTCTCCTCATTCGGTCGCCTTGCAGGGCGTCCAGGGCACCAAACTGGCCTTCGTCACATGTGATCTCTGCTGTACTAGGTAATCGTGCTATTTGACACGAGCAGCAACCCCTCCCTTCCAGCATCATACTACACGCATGTACCGGAGGGTGGGTATCTATCTATCTAGGTCGGGGGGAGGTGGGGGGGTGCAACGACACGTCTTACAAGCCTCATCCGCTCCCCTGTCCCACATGGCTCAGACTTGCCTTTTTGTCTATCAAAGTCGCGGAACGGTGCACAGCCAGGCTTGCAGGAGGGTTGTGGCGGGAACCCGCCAGAACACGCAGCTGCGTCACGCCAAGGTCTGGCCCTCTCCAACTCAGAAGTATCTGTAGTGTCATCACGGCCGGTACATGGGAGCGGCTTGGGCTTGCTTTGTGGCACGCTTGTGCCGACCACCTCAAGAGGGAGGTTCACGATATCCTAGTAGTGCCCTTGACCTTGCTAGTTTCCATCTTCGCAGTCCTCGCGCCGAACTGTATCTATGGCAATGTCAGCGGTGGGACGAGACAGCTTCGAGTAGAATGAAGGGTGGAACAAACCGCTCGCTTCTTCTCCCTCGCGACGCCCTCCATCCCCAACTCGAGAGCTAAGAGGCGGAGGACCCTCTTCCCCGCCTCAACGCCAGAAATGTCCTCTCCGTTGGCGAAGTCGCACTTCTCCCAGGCGGGCGTCTCGATAGCCCACCGCACCAAGCGCTCATCCAGGAAGGGGAATCGCACTTCCTTCCCCCAGTGCGCCATGGCGCGGTCGTCTCTGCCTAGGTTTCGCTTCCCCAAGCGACCGACGTCGAGCTTAAGCTCGTCTGCCAAGCCGGCATGGCCCTGCCTTGAAAAAGCCGTGGCATGCCGCACGTATCCACCAAAGAGCTCGTCGGCCCCTAGCCCAGAGAGAAGAACTCGGGCCGGTGTGGTGTACTGGGCCGCCTCAGGCGCGCCGGTCTCAGCGCATAACCCCTGGCCGCGCGCCGCAAAATACAGAGCATACGCTATCGATAGGTCCATCTCTGTATCGTGAGGAGAGATTAGAGACACCACTTCCTTGCGGTGCGCCAACGTCTCCGAGTATGGCACGTTTACCTATGTCAAAACCGTTAGCGACTTCTTGGTATTGCAGGGAGAGCTCCCCTACGGCTACGAAGCGGAATCGTCTCCCTGGGCACGATCTCTGCAGGTCCTCAAGCGACTTCCGCCCTGTTATGCGGTCTGGGCAGGCTTCGTACGGGTTGACCGGACCGCCTCGTGCCTCTTTCTTGAGCTGGGCCGCTACGCGGGGGTTCTCGAAGGCAACATTGAGGAGATCGATGCCGTAGCCATCGTCTAGCAGCTCGTGCGTCAGCCTCGCGAGGACCGAGCAGTCCAGGCCGCCGGAGAACAGCACAGCAACTCTCGTGTCGTCGTGAGTGGCATCTTCCACGGGCGGCTTGGGGATGTTCCTGACACGGAGGCGGAGTGACTCGCTTAGCTGCTGCCTCAACAACTGGACAGACGGTGAGGAAGCGCTCAGACAAACGGCCTCGGTAGGTGCAGATAGATTGAACACGCCGATTCCCGATATCTAGATAAGTAAGTTTGATAGACAGCGCACCTCGAAGTAGAAAGGCGGCGCTGCGCTACTCACCAGATCGCCTTGGCTGTCAGCTTGCCAGTCATTCCGCGAGACAGCAAGAGAAGCCCCTGGAGTAGCACCGAGGGGCAAGTGGTAGATGCCGTCCGGCTCTACTTCCTTCCAAGCAGGATCACAGGTCTCTGGAACGCTGGAAAGTATGAAGGTCCCGTTCGCCTCATCCTGGTAGAACTCAAGAGACCGACGCCCCAACCGGTCGCGTCCAAAGAAGAGCGTCTGCGAGGGCTTGTCGAAATATGCGAACGCGAAAGGGCCCTCGATGGTACGGAGAACATCAAGAATGCCGTCTCTGGCATCCAGCGCGGCGCCCGAAGCACTTGCTTCCGCGAGCAGGCCGAAGATAGCCTCGCCGTCATTTCCCTCGACCTCGCGCCCGGCGATCCTCCAGGCCTCTCCATTCCAGCAGAGAACGGACCCGGTCTGGGGGTCGCAGAAGGGCTGCGCCGTGACGTGGTCCCCGCGGAGCGCAAGCACGGTCGAGGTGCAGGTCAGAGTCTGCGCGCTGGGTCCGACATGCGCTACGACTCTGCCCAAATGATCGGGTCCCCGATTCCGCAGCCGGGCGTCCAGGTCCTGGCTGGGCGTGTGCCGGGAGCTCGAGGAAAGAACAACGTGAATGCCGCACATCTCGCGGCACCCAGGGGTCGCAGATGCGCGCGCTGGCAATAATAGTCTTAGGGTTGGTTGTTGCGGAAAACTGAGGTTCACGGAAATTTTGCCCCAATTTAAATTGGGCTGCCTGTGCCATGAGCAGCTCGTCCGCGCAGCAACACCGCCCAAGCACCACCCAAACGTCATCAAAGTACGCCAAATAGCTATCTAAGAATGTACGCCTATCATAGGTATAGTGTGGATGAGTCCGATATAAAATCATGGAAATAAAGTAGTTTGCCTATTGCTCACCGTCCACCATAGAGAAGCTATAGTCTCCGAGGAGGCAGTTACTCTAGATGAGAAAAATAAAAGTGATTAAACAGCGAGGCTTTGGTTTTGAGATTCTCTATTATGGTACAGTATCGTCTGAATAGATGCATGAGCAGAGTTGGGCCGCTTCCCTTTCCGCATACTCCATGTTCTCAGAAGAGTTGAGATTCTCTTGCACATATTCCACGGCCAAGCATCATTAAGCCGGGTTCTCTGATACGGCATGCAGGGCGCCATGAGAACCAGGAGGCAGTATGTTTAATTATCAGCTTACCTCAACCCTCCCCAGCTCCGGGTAGTCCGGCAGGGTCCAGCCTGCCACGTCATCCGATGCCAGCTTGCTGAGGAGCTTGTCGAGCCCAAACGTCGCGACGAACCACAGAAACCAGTGCCAGACCGAGATGTACCAGGACGATTTGGGCATCCAGTAATCCGGGGCTCCGGGCGGCAGCTCTTGGACTTTGTTGATGAACGGCCGCAGACTCTCATCGTACGCCTTGAGCGCCGCCGCGAGTCCCTCGCGGGGATCAGGCGCACCCGCTTCGCCAGGCTGCCCGTCGGCCCGGAGCTGGCAGTGCTTGGCGATCTCACCGGCGAGGCAGTAGGCGGTCACCAGTCCGATGGCGGTCCCCATCCCGCTGAGCGGCGACGCACACATCCCAGCGTCACCCACCAGCACCACCCGGCCGTGCGAGTAGGTATCGAGCTTGACCTGCAGCGCCTCGCACGAGTAAAAGTCGTCAGCCTCGGGGGTGTCCATGCCTTCGTTGAACCTCGCGGCCCGATAGCCTGCGCTGCGGAAGTGGTCCGCCCACGCCTTCTTCTGCTCCTCGATGGTCCCGTTGCGGATCGCCTGCTGCATGGGGTGGTCGTCGGCCATGCTCGTCGACGAGGTCATGTAGTATACACGGAGCGTCTCTGGGCTATCTTTGCGGGTGATGGTGAAGCGCCTGTTTGGGCTGAGCATGGCCGTTGCGATGTTGGTGTCGCCGTCCTGAGCCGGGATGGAATACCATGCGAGATTCACGTGTACTATCTTCGGATTGTCCTCCAAGCCGCTCTTGGAAAGCATCAGCTTGCGCATCTTGGAGCCCTGCCCGTCCGCGCCGACCAACAAGTCGTACGTGTCGCTAGTTCCATCTGAGAGCTGCACCCGTACGCCCTGGTCACCCGAGAGCTGCTCAAAGTCTACCACATGCACGCCGAATACCCACTTGGTCGTTGCCTTGGTTGCGTCGTGCAGGATATGGCAGAAATCTCCGCGCATGATCTCGAACTCACTTGTCATGCTCTGGCGGCCCTTCCCGGACTTGTTTGCGCCGAAGTAGGCGATCCTCCTGCCCGCTTCATTGACAAACTGCAGACCGGGTTCGTCTACCAAGTTAGCCCGGATAGCAGCCTCGATGCCCATCCGCCGCATAACCTCCACGGCCTGACCCCTAATGTCGATCTGCTGGCCGCTCGCGCGGAGCTCGCCTGTCCGCTCGATCACAGTGACCTCGCAGCCGACCCGAGTGAGCCAGAGGGCGAGGGACGGGCCGGCCAGGCCGCCGCCGCATACGAGAACCTTAAGGGGCGGCGCCATCGTGTACCCGCGAGCTCGTGCGGAACAGATGATGATTCCCGAGGGTTGGCCTTGGGATCTGCGCCGTTGGTGCAAACGCTGTGGGGTGGCAGAGCGATGTCGTCTGCGAGGTCAGAACCCCTGTAGATCTCCGAAATTGGTAAACTAGAGGACAAGGGTGCAACGTGGAAACCCCGTAGGAGGATGAAGCTAAATGTCGTGGGCCAAGAACAGCAGAGACTTGCTTCGGCGGCAAATATAGGATGGAGGAGGGGGAAGGGGGAGGGGACGAGGCAGAGGCAAAAATGCTGTTGTGTTCCCAGGGCTTGAATTCTTACTCTTCGAGCGGTGGGACTTCCGGCCGTGTTATACCCAAGATGCGGAAACAGCCGTAGTCTAGAATTACCCCTATCTACCGGGGTTGGAACTACTATCCAAACCCGGCCCGACGGGGCTTCGCGCGCCTATCCCTCCCGGGCAAGATGCCCGCTTCACCAGGTTGCGCCCCATCCTCTTGCGAAGCCCATCCCCTCTTTGCGCTGATGCGCGTTACGGCGTCGATAGTCGGTCCAAATTGAGCACACCAAATGCCAACCAGCAACCCCCCCTCCCACCCCCTGGTCATCCCAGATTAAGGTAAGGCAAACTTGCCTGAAATACCAGGAGACGAGGCGTCGCCCAGCCAAAGAAACTGCCAAGGCAAAAAAAGCTGCTGTATGGAATGTTGTCTCTGGAGTCTGCACGCATACCGCGGTTACCTAGTGGCTCTACGGGATAAAGCGGTGCAAGACAAAACTGCACAGGAACAAGGGTACGGTATCTCCTACGGAACAAGGGAGGTTAGGAAGCTCAAATTAACTGTTATTGCTGGTGATTTATATAGTCCTCTGGTGGAGTCCGGTTTACAGACCAACTAGCTACGTTTGCTCTCTAAGGCGGTTATAGCCCCCGTTCACAAGCAGCGCTGTTATAATTGGAAATTAATGCAGTACCCTAAGGTGTATAAGGAGGAGGCGGGCTATATTCACGTATCAGGAGCCAAAGAGTCTAACAAAGTCGATGATTCTGACTTGACGTATTCGGCACCAAATAGTGACGCCACAACCGATGATAGTGATGACCCCAGAGACTAGTCCGCATATCAGACCGGCTTCCTCGGCTAATGACATTCCGCTATCCCGGGAATTCTGCTGGGTTGAAGTTGCAGAAACAGGACGAGCTGAAGTTGGCACAGCCTATTGTGGATGAGTGGAGCGGGAAACAGTCGTCCCCCAAGGCACATGGCGGCATGGAAGCGACGTTGATGTCTTGCGAGAGGCCCTTGGGAGCGTGTAAGAGCGCGCAGGTGAGAATGAAGGTAGCATGTAAGGCGGCCATAGAGTTACCATGTAGATTGAGAACGAAAGAGCTATAAATGTTTGGAGACATTAGCTTGGCTAGTGGGACTCCTTGCAAGTTAAAAACTTACCGAATACAAGGTAAGTCTGCCTATTAAGTGCGAGGCTAACAAGAGGTTAGAAATGGGTGTATGATCATGGCTTCTCGTTAGCCCCGTGGGTCAACCACGCCGTGTTACAAACCTTCCAAGAAAAGATACTCCTAGTGGGTGGTGTCTTCGATTGGACCTTCTCCTTCGCGATAGCGGCAATCTTAACCTGCACTCGCTGTTGCATTCTGCAGTGCTACGTACTGTAGCCTCGTCTTATCCTTGGAGATATATGTATTTCCAGAAGTCTACGGCCGCCAGTTGGTCTCTATAACTATCCAGATGTCTACCTAGGTAATATTGGGGAACACTTGGATACATGTGTCACAACAAATTTCCCTCTGTCCAACATGATGTCGCAAAGCTGTCTACCGGTTGCGTGGATCGCACTCAGCCTTCTCGCCTTGCCCTCGAGTGGAGACTATGCAATCGGTTTGACCGACTTCCCGAGCTGCGAAAAAGCAAACTGCATCACTTTGGGTCGGCTCTCCCCCGCTCGCCTGGGTTGCATCGAGCCCTCGAGCCCTCGCTCAAGGCGCAGTGCTTCTGCGTCGAGGCACCGACACCGCTCTCATGCCTAGGTTCCGGACCGTCAGACCAGGATAACTGCTGGTATGTGCTAGAGGACTGGTTTGCAGGTGTATGCAATGGCTCCGTCGTTAGGATCGATAATGCAACAAATGCCGATATGTATCCAGGAGTGCATGTTGCAGTATCTTAGCCGTGCCGGCTGTGCCTCGGACACTCAGAACCGCTTCTGTGCATTACCGGCGAATAGCGTGGTCTCGGCAGCGGACCAGTGTTTCCATGATAATTGCCCAACCAAGATGCAATCCTCGTTTCAGACCCAAACCTGGCGCGACAGTATCTGCAGTTCCGGGTTTGCTGAGCCCTGTAACCAGCAAGCCTATACCAGCTATGTCGACATGGCTCAGGACACACATACTGCTGTGCTCGTAGTTTTTATTCTTCTTTCCTTGCAATTTTACTCGCTTATATATTCTACTGGTGGGATGGCGACAATGAGAAGAGGAATACAGTATGTGTTATCATGGTTATTTACTGCCTCGTTTTCACGGTAATTGTGGCCCTAGTTTTTACTTTGCTCAAAATAAGGTGATCACTTTAATACTCTGAACATGGCATGGGGCGTCATAATGTGGAATTGGGTGACAGAATGGTAGTCCAATTCAACAGGTGCCATATATCTTCGCTTCTTAGTACCTGTAGTATCTCTTTATAGACGACAGCAATCCGATAGTCTCTTCCTATCCCAGAATTGCCGCGAAAAACACGCGGTATATTTACTAGGATTATGCTCTACTTATCTGTCTAAACATATTCACGGGTCTCTTTTAGGCAGATAAATAGAGCGCAAGCCTTAGTTTGCAAGCAGCTAGGGGCATCCCGGTGCCTGTTCGCGTGTAAGTGAAAGTAAGAGGCTGCTCTGCTGAGTCATCCGCCGTCCTGGCGCTGGGGAGAAACTTAAGCTATACGCCAGATTCTAAACTTTTTTTCCACGACCTCCCGCCCGCCACCATCAACCAACCCAAGCTTCTCGCAGCCAAGAACCGTAAAACGACGCCTGCGCTAGCCACCCCCGCGACGAGACCAAGAACACCTTCACCTCAATCCTCTCCGATCACCCCGTCGCGATGGATTACCAGAACCGTGCCGGCTCCAAATTCGGCGGTGGTGGCGTCGCCTCGCAGAGCGCGAGCAACGCCGACCGGCGCGAGCGCCTTCGCAAGCTCGCCCTCGAGTCGATCGACCTCGACAAGGACCCCTACTTCTTCAAGAACCATGTCGGCTCCTTTGAGTGCCGTCTGTGCCTGACGGTGCACCAGAACGACGGCTCGTACCTCGCCCACACGCAGGGCAAGAAGCACCAGACGAACCTGGCGCGCCGCGCCGCCCGCGACCAGAAGGAGGGCAAGGGCAACATCGACCCCAGTACGGGCCTGCCCGTCGGCGTCGTGGGCGCCGGCTTCGCCGCGCTGGGGCTGGGCGGCGGGACGCGCAAGAACGTGGTCAAGATCGGGCGCCCTGGCTACAAGATTACCAAGGTGCGCGACCCCGTCACGCGCCAGCAGGGCCTCCTGTTCCAGCTGCAGTACCCGGACATCAGCTCCGATGTGACGCCCAAGTGGCAAGTCATGAGCGCCTTCTCGCAGCGCGTCGAGGAGCCGGACCGCAACTTCCAGTACCTCCTAGTGGCCGCCGAGCCGTACGAGACGTGCGGCTTCAAGATCCCTGCGCGCGAGCTCGACAAGCGCGAGGGCAAGCAATTCGCCTTCTGGGACCAGGACTCCAAGGAGTACTGGATCCAGGTCATGTTCATGACGGAGCGTGAGGAGCGATTCAACGCTGCCCCTGGTCTGACGGGACGGCGGTAAATGATGATTGCGACCGACCGCGACGGAGCGACCGACGGACCACCTTCGCATGTACCCAATGCCTATGCCTACCTTCTCTAGCAACAGAGAAGGAAGGTGGCAAGGAGTTTGGCTTGGATCTACGTAGGGGCCACGACCCCGTATCAGTTACCTAGGATGAACCCCAAAAATACCGTCATGATGGACCTTGGGGCTTTGGGAAGAGAGTGATTGGGCTAAAATATATGCGTAAGCCTGCTGCGACTGGCCTGCTTCGCATTTAGCTGACACGCGACTAGCATTCTTCTCGAGAGGCTAGCGGCCAACCGGACAGAAGAAGCCAAGTTGTAGCGATATAGCCTTTGTTAAGATACAAACCACGATACCCCGGCATATATGCCGTTCTACAAGGACGATAGCTCTGAGAATAGAACCCTGCCAGGCCGATATCCTGAGCAACACACTTACCTAGTCCCAACTTCCGCGAGAATCGCATGTGCTACATGGCCAGCCGTTCAAAGGCAGGCGGTAAAGCTGGTTCCTTACGGGCATACATCACGGTTCTGGGCAGAGCATTTGGTCGTTCCATGTCCTTTGATTCAGGTGCTGGCCGTGTCTGTTCGTGGCCGCATTAGGTCTATCATCATTCCTCGTCTTGGTCCCTCCACATAGTACTACTAGTCTTGGATTTTGGGTTCCTGAAACCCAGCAACAACATCTGACAATTGCCATGCCTTTTCTCTGCTATGCATGAGGAAAAATGGAACCAAACAGACGCAAATCAAGATGCACAACCGCCCAACAGCATGCTGAGTGCCAGCAGGTAGGCCTAGGAGGGTGAGAGCTCCATTGAGCATAATAGCTAGGTCCCTATACGCAGAGCAGCACGAGAACCGCAGTGCGTTCGAGAGATTCTATAGCTAGAGATAGAGCAGCGCCAGGGATAGAGAAGGCTCCCTTTATCGGAAGTTGTTATCGAACCGCTTGAAGGTGTAGCCGATGAAGGGCAAGCTCATCTCCGGGCTCTCGTCCTGCGCTGGGCCAGGGGCGGTAGGGTTGGCAACGCGAGCGGCCTGGGCGGCCTTAAGCAGAGTGGCGTTGTCGGTCTGATCGATTTCGTCTGTGGGGAAGTAGGTAGTGTCAATGTTGGACGTGAGGCGGGGCTCGAACGGCGCCCGGATGCGCCGCAAGCTGTCGAACTCGACACCGCGGAAGAAGGGGTGGTTCTTGAGCTCGTGGGCACCGAGGCGGCCAAGGCGGTTCTCGGTGTTGCAGATGAGGCTGGGTTGTGTGTTAGCAGGAAAGTGCGGACATATAGAGAATTAGATAGCAGCAATCCCAAGGGTAAGACTCACCTTCGAATCAGGTTCTCGGCCTCCACGCCCAGCTGGATATCGTCGGGGAAGTACAGCGACTGGCGCCAGTTCACAATCTTGCGGTACGTGTCGTGGCTGTCCTCGGCGCAGAACGGAGGCCAACCAACCAGGCACTCGAACATGATGGTTCCCAGCGACCACCAATCGCAGTCAAACGAATAACCCTTTCCGGTGAAGATCTCAGGCGCAATGTAGTCGGGAGTTCCGACGGTAGAGTAGGCCATCAGTCTCCTAGACCGCCTCCAATCGTTGATCTGCGATCGGTTGCTGACAGTCAGATTGATCTGGTCGATGGCGATCGAGTTTCTATCTCCGCGCGGCTTGTTAGGCTTGCCCTGGAGAAGCTGCTGGTAGTAGTTATTGTCGTGAAGCTTGTGGAAGCCAGTGGAGAGACCGAAATCTGTGAGCTTGACATGGCCGCCCCGGTCAAGAAGAATGTTGTCGGGCTTGATATCTCTAGAGGGGGGGGGAGAAGAGGGAGGTCAGCGCAAAAGCGCGAGGCATTGGAAGCGCTCTTTGGAGACTCACCTGTGGATGAAGCCTAGACTGTGGACGGCTTCAATGGCCAGAATGATCTCGGCAATATAGAAGCGGGTGATGTCCTCCGAGAAGATCTCGTACTTGATCAACATGGTCATCAAGTCTCCACCGGGCAAGAACTCCATAAGCATGTACAGGAAGTTGGCGTCCTGGAAGGTGGTGTAGAGCTTGACGACCCACGGACTGTCCGACTCGGCCAGGATGTCGCGCTCGGCGCGGACGTGGGCGAGCTGGTCCTTCTTGAACATCTCGGTCTTGATTAGGGACTTCATGGCGTAGACCTTGCCATCTGCCTTTTTCTGCACAAGCTTAACCTCACCGAAGGCACCCTTGCCGATAATCTTAACGGTCGTGTAGTTCTCAGGCTTGTCCTTGGTCCGCAGGAAGCGCAGGTACGAGCCCTCCTTACGTCCACCGGTGGACCAGATAGATTCACGGCGACGGGGGTCGGTCGTCTCGGCCAGCTTCTGTTCGATCTCGCTTTGTCTAGGCGCGGAGCGGAGTGAGTAAGGTTTCGCACTGTGAGAGAGGGGGCGGGTGGGGCACGGTGGTGTGACAAAGTCAACATAGGGAAGGACGCGCGCGGCTCACCTTTGGTTCCTCTCCTTCGCACGCTTCACGCTGTCCCGGAAGAAGTCGGACGCAAGCTGTGAGCACTTCTTCTGGTTGTTGTGGGCATTGGGGCCGTATCGCTCCGGGTTGCGCTCGGGCGCGGGGGCGAACTCGAACTGGGGGGTCTGAGAGGGCATCGGAGCGTTCAGGTAGTTGCCATAGCTCGCCTGCTGTCCAGGAGCGCCGGCGGTGCGCGGGCGCTGGGCAGGAGAGGGGCCGCGGGAGCTGTGCTGGCCGGCACGGGCAGCACCCCCGAGGTTCTGGTGGGAGAATTGGTGGGCCAGCCCAGTGTTGGGGTCGTTGCTGGTGCCCGGGGTGTTGGACCGGCCCTGCTGGTAGCCCTGATTGGCATGATAGTCGGCACCGCCCTGGTACTGGGACGAGGCGTACTGGCTCTGCGCAAAGTAGTTGCCGCCCGAGTACCCGCCCGAGTAAGGCTGGCCCTGTTGGGCGCCGGCGGCCGACGGGGGTTGGCCGGACCCGGACTGAAATACGGGCTGGGGAAAGGTCGAAGGGGTGGTCGGGTAGGTGCGGTCGGTAGGTGCTAGCCGCTCATTGTTGCTCCCAAAGTTGAGAAACAGCCGGTTGCCGTTGTTGTCCATGATTAGGGTCGCGTGCTGGGCTCGATCCAGTCGGGGCCTTGGGAACGGACAATCGAGGCGTGCGACAGCAGCCAGTCGAGGCAAGGAAGACGGCCGGGTGCAGCGGCAGCAGGCGGCGGTGCTGCAGTCGATGGAGCGTGGTCGAGACGAGGCGGCTCCGACGAAACGGTGAGGTTGCTTTTTTTCCTCGGGGGGGGGCAAGGGTAAGAGGTCGCTGTCAAGTGGAATGAGGTACGCTTGGTCGCCCCCTCATAACGAAAGGCGGGGCCCCTTCGAGCAGGCGGTGAAAAATAGGGGGACCTCCGGTATTGGGATTGAGTAGAAAAAGAAGGTGGCCCGGGCGTAGCCTTCTTATCGAGATAAGCCAAAGCTCTCAAAAAATTGTACGAATAGCTTTCTCGCTCATGCTCGATTGGCGCCGTGAACGTCGCAACGCAAACAACAGCGTCTGCCACAAGAGAACCGCAAGACAGCAGTAGGCGCGAGGCGGGGACACAACGAACCCCGACGAGCGAAGGAGCAAAGAATACTGGCCTCTCGGAGAGTGTATTATTCTGCAGATTCTTCCTGCAACAACAATCCGGATGGCCGATCCAAAGCCGGCCGAGTCGGTAAGTCTTCTTGACTCTACCCAAACCCTCTCGCGATGCGCGCATACCAGTTCACTGATGCTCTCCCCTTCCGCAGGCCACCTCCTCGGGCACTGCTCCCAAGCCGAAGCCGCGGAACCCGGCCCTCCGCATGCTCGGCCTCCCGGCTCTCCCATCCAAGCTCCCGTCGCGCAATTGGATGATCTTCTGGGCCGTCACCACCACCGTGTCGGCCGCCATCATTTACGACAAGCGCGAGAAGAAGCGAGCTACGGCGCGGTGGGCGCATGCGGTTGAGCACCTGGCCAAAGAGCCTCTGCCCGGCACCGACGCCAACGCCGCCGTCCGGAAGTTGACCATCTACCTATCCGCGCCGCCCGGCGACGGGCTCAGGACCGCCCAGGACCACTTCACTGAGTACGTCAAGCCCGTACTGGCCGCGAGCGGGCTGGACTGGGACTACGTCCAAGGCCGCCGGGAGGGCGATGTGCGAGCGGTCGTAGCGGAACGCGTGCGAAAGGTCAGGAGGAATTGGGAGGGCGAGGAGCAGAGTGCGGACCATATACCCACCGACGAGGAGTTCCTAGAGGCCTACCGCAAGTCCAGGGGCACTCCCGAATACCAAGGCACGCGGGGCGACGTTGTGATCGGCCGGCACTCATGGAAGGAGTACGTCCGCGGCTTGCACGAGGGCTGGCTCGGTCCCCTGGCGCCACCGCCGGAGCCAGCTGCTATTGAGGAGCCACCCAAGGAGGGTGACCCAGCTGCGGAGAAGCCAGCCGAGGAGACCAAGCCGAAGCGACCGCCTCAGCCGCGGCCACACAACACCCCCAACGACTACTCCGCCGAGAGTCTGCCTCTGCTCACGCCGGCCGAGTTTTCCCCCTCGGTGCCCATTCGCGAGCCACATCTCCTCGGATTCATGAACACCCCCACGCGGTTGGTCCGCTTCTTCAACCGCCGCGCCCTGGCCGATGAGATTGGCCGCGAGGTCGCCGCCGTGTGCCTTTGCACGTACCGCGAGTGGAAGGAGGAAGCTTCAACTGACGCGTCCGCCGAGACCCAGTTCGAGCAGCAGAAAGCCCTCGAGTGGGAGGAGAAGGATTGGGTCAAGTCGGTGTGGAAGGAGGACGAGAAGAAGGAAGGCACCGCGCCTTCCGAGGTCCAGGAGAAGATCTGGGCCAGGCCTGTTGTCGTGGACTCGCGCATCGCCACCCGAATGCGCCGCTTCGAGCTGCAGCCCGAGGATGAAGCTAGGGCGAGGACCATCGTGGTACGCGAGGAGGAGGTCGAGGGATGGATCAAGAACAGCTTGCGCCACCTCTATCGCTGGGGCGCGCAGCAGTTCGTCAAGGAAAAGAAGTCTGTGGTGCTGGTCGACGATGAGTAGGCTCCTTGCCTAGCATCCACGGAACGCTAATTCGCACGGGCTGGGTAAAATTGTTACGTCTAGATCATGTATATATCATGTACGAGTACCGGTGGGGTGGCATTGTAGGCTCGGAAGCGCTACATAGGTGCATAATAGCTAGGAACCGGCCGCCGGGATGCTTGGATGGAGAAGGGGCCTAGTCCTCGGCATATAGACGGGTAGTATCATCTCCACCCATATCATGAACCCCTCCTCGCCAGTCCACTGCAGCCGCAACGTAACGGATCCTCTGCCTTGAATATCTCCAAATGGCATCGGGATGCCCGTAGTGACCACTTGACAGGACCGCAGGAAGCCGTATTTGAGGAAGCGGGCAACCAAGGCTTCAAGGCGTAGTCCACGGCAAGTGGATTTCCATATATTCTCTCTCACAGGGCAGTATACGGCGGATTGCTTAGACGAAATGGGGCTGTTTCAGTCGTCATCGTCATCATCTGAGGAGCCGTAATCGACAAGCCCCGCCTTCGCCTTCGTCGCAGGCGCTTCCGCCGGGACCGCCTTGGGCACCGCCTTGGCCTCGGCGGGCCTAGCAGAAGCAGCCGAAGCATCCGAAGCAGACGGCCTTGTTTTGGGGGCCTTGTCCGTCTCCTCCTTCAGCCCGCTGGCCCTCCTCTTGATGCCGCGAAACTTGTCGCGCTCCTTGTGGTCGCGCCTCCGCTTCCGGCCGCCACCGGCCGCCGCCCAGCTGTCCTCGAGCAGGTCCTCGTCATCGGAGGCCTCGTCCTCGGCCCGCGCGGCCTCGTCCTGGTCGGTCTTCTTCTGCGCCTGGCGGAAGGCCGCGAGGCCCTCTTCCGTCTCGCGGCGCACGCGCGCCTCCTCGGCTCGCTGCGAGGCCTTGACGCCGTCCAGGAAATCGATCTCGTCGTCGTCGAGGGCGCGGAACTGGTGCTTGAACTTGTTGGCCTCCTCGAAGGCAGCCTGCTTGGCCTCTAGTGCGCCGCACCGCCGTTAGCGGGCTAGCCGGGAAGGCGCATCGAGTTGTCATCGAACCAAGACGGGCCAAGGAAAGCGAGGAGGGTAGGCGCGGGAAGACGGAAGGGAACAGCTCACCCTTGTTTGCTTGCAGCACTTCGAAAAGGCTCTTCTCAGGCTCTTGTGTGGCCGCGGCGCGCTGCTCTTCGCGTTGTTTCCGCTCGAGCTCGAGCTCCCGCTGGACGGCGAGCCATTCCTCTTTCTTGCGGACCTGGGAGGCGCTCTCCTGCGGCGCCGGAACGGAGGCCGGTGCGACCGCCTCGCCTGTCTCGGCGTCGATGGCTCCACCGGAGACAAAGCGTGAGGACATGGGCTACCAGTAATACGGGTTACGTTGGCGTTGAAGGGGTTTGGGATGGTCTAGCGAGGATAGAAGCTTGCCCACGGTTCACGGTTCACGGCATGCGGACATGGCAAGTGGGGCACCCAAAGTTAGGGCAGCTACAGTCCCTCTGCTGACCTCAACCCAGCTTCCGTGCATAATTGGGGGCTGCAGGCATCAGGCAGTTCGGTCACAAGATAATTGGATTAGATTTATCGCATTAGGAGTCACCTTCACAGGAAGCAAGCAAAACGAATGGAGCGGAAGTCTCAAGCATCTTTTTAGTCTTTTTAATAGTGCATGTCTAGGGGTATATGAGCCGAAGTGCCCTCAGTCACAGCTACAGCTCATGGAACCGAGTGTGACCCAACACCAGCGATAGTCTCCTATGCGCAATGCTCATCCTGCCACGAGGATGGCCCTTCATCCGACTATCAGATCACCTGTGTCTCTTGTCTTCCCAGTAAGGGGTACTGACCCGAGGCCAGCAACCATCCTTTTGTCGAGCTAGACAAAGTATCTCGAACAAGTTTTTGGTGTACCCTGTCTGCCGCAATTTTCCATCGCATGCCAACCAATGTTGGCGCCATCCCAGCCTTCCATTCTCTCGAAGCTCTTCATCAATCATGAGGCTGGATCATAATAAAAAAAAAAGCAAAAAAGAAGGGGGCAAAGTGTCCGCCTTGGGAAAGCCATGAAGTATAACAGCCTCCGTAAACGCAATTCAGCCTTGCCCAGTCCCCTCTACAATGAATGCCAACCCGTGAATGAAAACCTCTAAGCCACCCCTGAGTAGCAAAACAAAAGGAATGCTCCCCTCCATGCTGGCCAATATCCCCCATCCAATGACTCCGTCTGTGTAGCTCGCCCGCAGGTAAGGTTGTTCTCTAACCTGGAGCCGGCGGAAGTTAGTGGCAAACCCAGAGAATGCCCTCTCTGCTCCGCGAACAATGCGACGGTCGACAACTTCGTTTTTGTTTCCCTCCTCGTAATCATATGGGGCCCAGAACCAGCAAAGGGGAGAACGCATCCCAGAAATAGCACAAATTGTGTTCCCGGTCCCCTTCAGAACTTTTCCCCCGTCGTCGTCAAGATTATCGCAAATGGTCCTTTTGGATGGTCGTCCCCTTCGATGACCGTAAACGCCATATCGATGGGGTTAAAAAGACAAGAATGCAAACAGGGGACAAAGTGAATGCTTCTCGAGGAAGCCAGCGAAAGTGTTCGCCCGCGAGGAGGCGTAATCGCAATCTCGTCGCTCTCGTCGCGGCTCGGAATATCCGAAATTCAAAGGGAAAAAAGCCAAGGTGAAACCGATCGATCAGTCCTTCTCTCACTGGTTGCCCGAACCAATTGTTGCTGTATTCTAGTGACGCCGCCGAAGACTCCGCATCTATGGGAGGGGGGAGGGGACCGACATAGTGTGAGCAGTCGCAGGCCGAGAAAGGTGTGGACGGAAAGATGTCGAGTCGAGAAGCCAAGACCAACGAAACCCAGTAGAATTAAAGCCGACGATCCCAGCAAGTGCAAAGCCGTGATACCCGCGAACCAAAAAAAAAAAAAAAAAAAAAAATCTATCATGTGAACACCGATCCTGGGACGAAAACCTGGTATTTGTTGCCGTGGAACGCCGCTGCATGAAATATGTCCGAACCGTATACCAAATGGAAACATGCTGATGAAGTCAAGATGTCGAGTCAAAGTCGATAAACCCCCCGGGGTCGGCCAGCCAAGCCCTCAAAGTCACAATCTCAAGTCGATGAGAGACATTGGACGGGGCCGCGGGGGTGCTCTCGAGAGCACTGGTTGGGTCGTCGACAGTCCGATGGACACGAAGTAAAAAGAAGTGATTAAGACTTTTATCATTGTGATGATGGGCGACCTGTTCATTTTCGTCGCTCCGCAGGGTATCTGAAATGCAGCAATTCGTTGCTCCGAGGTGCTCGCCAGTTGTGCAGGCGAGTATGTTAAAAAATCCAGAGAACTCTAGCGTCGAGGACTAAGTGAACGAGCCGGTTCTGAGTCGGGGCAGCGAGATGATGCTCAGCCGACCACGGGCTGGCCATAGCCGTGTCCCGAAAAGTACTGGGCCGGCTTCATCATGCTACCAGAGCCAGCACAGTCCAGGCAGTTGCAGTCAGCGACGCTAGGCGGCTCCCAGATGTTCTGGCTGTAGTTGTAGAACGACGGGTAGTGGGAGTGGTTCCTGCTTCCATGCGAGGCGTGGTGGTGGAAGGAGCCGAAGCCCGAAGACCGCTGGTAGGGCCGCTGAGACGACGAGGAGCCGCCGCTCACGATAGCTCGATCGAACCACTCGTTGTACCGCGAGTTGACAGACGCGGTTGAGTTGGCGTACTCAGGCGTGCCATACCCCGAGTCGGGGGGTGTCAACGGTGCCGAGGGGTGCCACGCATGGTTGTATCCCCAGTCTCGACGGTAGGTAGATGCTGACGTTGATTGGTTGCGTTTGAGGCTTGAAAGTCGCTCGTACTCGGCAACTTGCTGCTGGTGCCAGGTGGAGTAGGCAAGCTGGTTGCGGGGGCGAGCGAGCTCGGTGTCGATGGGCGAAACGAGAGATGCCAACCGGTCGCGGCTGACCTGGGCCTGCCGCTTCTTGGTGTCGAGCCACTCCTGCCAGTTGGCGAGCCAAGCATTGTAGTCCTTGCTCTCGTCCATGTTGACATACAGGCACCAGTTGATGGCCCCCAACCACTCGTATTCCAGAGTGTTGAGTTCCTGCACAGAGATGCCGCTGACCTCAGACCACGACTTGTTCTGGAAGGTGTTGTCGTCGAGGAACTTGCTGCCAAGGAGCAGGGCAATGGTGAGCATCCGCCAGACCTGTCCTTCGGTATGGTTGTTCTGGCCAGCAGCGTGCATCATGTTAACTCGCTTGGCAAGGTAGTTCATGCCGAGTAGGATGGTGGTGCTGGGAAGCCGCGTCGAAGTAAGGATCTGCGAGACAAACTTGCGGAAGGCGGCGTTGACGGTGCTGCGAGGCATGACCAGGCGGGTGGCCATCTCCGAGACGTAGTCTGCCATCAGCTCGACCTCATAGTCGAGGACGGCGCAAACGCCTCCAGGCATCTTGACGGTTTGCCGGTGAAGGTCTGCGAACGGGGACCGCAGACCTCGGGGGAGCGAGGGGAGATATGGATCTGCTTCAAGCAGCTGGAAATCCGGCTCAGCAATGTGGGCAGTGCCGCACCTCGCTGGTCAAGGTTCCCAGAGCTGAAGAGTCGCAAAATCTCAAGAGAGGAAAAGGGCCTATCGGGATTTACTGAGATGCGAGAGCCATAGATTGTCGGTGGGTACAACCAAGGACAATAAATAATCGACAGTCAGGCAGAGACGAAACGCTGCAAGGGTCGAGGTCGAGGAGATAATCCCTTTGTTCAGGAAGGACTTGGTGACGCTGAAAGGGCAGATGCTAGCCGCTGGGGCTTGGGCGGAGTCTCGAACTCGGTTGGTAGAGGTGATGCCAGATGAACGCGGCGAAGGAATTAGGGTCGTATTAGGGAGCGTCTAAACACTTCTATCGGCGGCAACGTGTTAGCAGGACCGCTCGGCGTAAGCAAGGCAACAAAGGCAACAAGAGGCGCTAGGTGTATCGAGACTCGGCGGTATTTAACGGAAACGAGCTGGAAACAGAGGCATGCACCAACTGTCAGTCCGGTGGCGATGTTGTCGTTGCTCGGCGGTGGGTTCGTGCCTTGGCGGTGATGACAAGAAGGCTTGGTCCGGAGGCTGCAGGTTATGCACCGGCAACCTAAAAGTCTTTTTTGACGTGGCGACTGTCGGATAACGAGTGGTGCGGTGGGCGGTCCCAGTCTCAAGTGTTTGGTGCTTGGAGCCGTGCTGGAAAGCGTGTCGACCGGGGTACGCAGGCGAGATGAGTGCTGTGTTGGGACCAAAACAAGCGTCGCGTTTAAGGTCTGATCGAGGGTTTATGCCGAACCACCACCGCAAACAGGTCCGGAAGACAGCCGGAACGACAGAAGAGAAGAAAAAAGTGAATACCAACCTGTCAAGAAACCAATGATGTGCTCGAATGTCGCTGAGAAAATGGCAGACGGCTCGCTGGTCGGGGTGGGTGGTCGCGCTCGAGGTGCTGTTGTCTCAAAAAGCAACCAGAAACGGTGCACACAAGCCGCGGTGAAAATACAGGCTTCGTATTCTGACGAGGGGGGAGAGGGCGCTCAGGCGAAAGGAAAGCCGAGCGTCAAAAAAAACCGAATCCTGACTTGAACGACGCAAAAGCGAATTTGGCCGTTGTCGAAGCGAGGTCGAGATTGACGGAATCGGTTTTGGTTTGGAGGTGGAAGGGAGAGGAGGAAGGTTGACGAGGGTAGGTAGGTGGAAAGGGAGGGAAAGAAAAAAGAGGAAAGGGCGGAGTGGAACTATGGATGGCCCAGTGATGATGATGAGAGGCGGGCGGGCGATGGAGACGACTGGGGGGGGGCGTCAGGAAGAGTCGGCGGCGTGGAGGGATGGGTCGGGTGGATGGCAAAAAAATTGGAGACCGCCCACATGCGGCAATAGTTAGAGCAGCCACTTCTTTTCGAGAAGGAAGTGGATCGCAGAAACAGGGCCTGCCACCGTTTGTTCGTACAGCGCCCCTGCCTTGCGGAGATGCTCGGGATTCAAGCTTTCGAAGACGGAGGGCTACCTGGGGACAACCAGAATATTGGAAAAGTACAATCCGAATCTGCGCTCTTTTGTTGTCTCCTTTTACCCTCCTTCCCCTCTTCCCTCTCTATAGCAATCTCGATTTAATGGCCTACTTGTTGCCTCCTTGTCGCGAGGGATTGTGAGGGTTCCCGCTCCTCCCGTTCGTCGATGTCCGACGCGACGGTTTGGGACGACTCGGCGGAGCAGGCAGGGCTTGGGGGGGAGGGGGAGGCAATCGAGACTCGAGCCCGCGGCAGCAGGGGGAGGGACTGGATGGATGGATGGGCTGGGCTGGCAGGCTGGCTGGCTTTGCTGTTCCCCCGGCCGACACAGTCACTCGAGGAGCAAGGAGGGATCGATGGGGAAGGGGGTGTGTGGGTGATGTACTGTATCAAATTGGTGTGAGGCATTGTGAGGCATGCAGGCCAATGACGGTCGGCTTCCGTAGGCGGTCCTCCAAATTCCGTTTGGAGACCTGGGAGTGACCAGGGCATGCAGGCGACCCCAGCAGTTCCACAGACCAGTCAGAGCCTGGAAGGTGTCAACCGGCCGGCTGTGCGTGCCCACGCCTCGGGAAGGAAAAGCAAAAAGTCTGGTCACTGGGAGCAAGGCTCACTCCCAAGGGCATGCTGGAGGAGCGAAGGGGGGCGTAAGAGGGGGAGGGGTGTGCATTCAACCACACCCCTCCCCTTCAACCTCCTGGTGGTAGCCCAAATGATGCAGCCGGGCAAGGCAAGCCAGGCCTAAAGAAGCGCGAGACCAGGAAAGTCCCAGCGTTGGAATTTTTTCGTTATTCCCACCACCACCAACCGAAGAGGGCCCAAAAAATCTCAAAATCGTACCTACGTAGGTGGAAGCTGGTGGAGCAAATACGGCGTCTTCCCAGAGTCCGCCGGTCAATAGCGTCGACCGATTGCCACGCGTTAGCTGTTCTCTCGCAGAGCGTCCGTGTGTTTCGATTGCGCCTCTGAATCCCCCGTTCCCCCCTGAGCTCTGACAGCAACCAGCGCCCCATGGTGTCGGGACATTTCTCGAGCATGTCTTGACATCTCCCAGCCCTGGTGTCAAAGCGAGTCGGTCGGAAGCCCACTGCGTGTTTGGAGAGGAGCGTGCCTGCACTCTCCGCCCCTGTAACTCGTTGCAGGATGGCCCTACACTGACACGCGTTCTTTTGGGTTCAAGCCGTCTGGTGACGATCCGGAATTTTTTTTTCTCCTTCTCCTTCGCCTCCCTCCAACGAAAGAGTCCTCGTGTTTTTTTTCCTTTGCAGTGCCAATATCAGAAATGAGATATACTTCGCAGGCAGCTAATTCCAAAGTACCCCGCTTGGGAAGTTGCCACTATATTTCTATGGGCCCCGGATGCGGGAAATACCTCCAGGCCCCTCTCGCAGCGGGTACCGCCCCGAAAGGCTAAAACCACCTTCAACTTTCCGCGCCTCATGAAAAAAAAAAAACACAGGCGACGACGTTGCGCGCCCCCCTCAGCACCGGGCTTGCGGGCCTACTACGTACTCCTCCTGGCCGAAAGCCACGCTCCGTCTCCCGCATGGTCGCTCTGACCCCCCCAATGACTCTTTCATTTGTTTCCTCAAATGATTTGCGCCAAGGCAGATCTTGGCCGCCAGCAGGGACTTGCTGCCGAAGGGGCCAGCGAGAAGGGGTCGGCAATGGGCTTGCATCGCTGGTCTTCAAACATTTGCAGCGCGGCAATAGACACGGAAACCAGCACATCCGTTGTTTGATAAATTGGGACGACTGTTGGGGAGGACTACTGCGACCCCTAGGGGTTTAGGCAGCGGCCCGCCCTGTCCTTCCGCAAGCGTCCTTGATCTGGGGCGGTGACCCACGGCCTGATGATCCGTCTATCCCAAATTTCCAGGCGCCGGGCAGGGACAGGCATGAACGAGGTACCTCTGGTACCTGTCTCAGAGGGACGGGTACCTCAATAATATGTGGCCTCACATATGGGATCCTTGGACTGGGCAGAATGCCCTTGGAAGCCTTCCCATTTTTCCATGTGAACATCAATCTTGTTCGGATTGCACGTAATACGCGGCAGCCCCGTGGACAATCTTCACGACGACGGCGCGTCCCGGGTCGTAGACGACGCCATGTCACTCTCTCCCCCCCCTCGGTTTTTTTCTTTGCTTTTTGAGGGGGAGTGACTGTCCCTCCTTCCGTTTTCTCGCTGCCGAGCGACTTGCCCATGACCCGTATTCTGCGCGCCTCTGGCTGGAACCCCAGTCAGGGCAAAGGCTGACGGTTCACAGCCCGGCGCGGGTCTCTCGGGGGTGTCTCATTGGCCCAAAGGGCGGAGATGGATGAGAGCCCATCGCAAGCCATTCCAAGCCCGGCGCGGCATAGCCAGCCCACCGCGCATCCCGCCAGCAAGCGCTGATGGACGGTCTGATTGAGCGTGGCCGGTTGGGGGGAGATTCCTAACGGGCGCAGAATCCCATGTCTTACCCCCCGGGGGGGTTGTCCAAAATAGCCCACCAGCTGGACCGCGTCCTGGCCCGTGAACCTTTCAGGGTCCCGTGATCGCCTGGATCACCTCGATGTCCTTGCGCCGCCCTCTCGCCCCATATTCTTCGGTTCAAGGTTATCTCGCAAGTGTTCCTGCCCAGCCGCTCCTCGCTCCGGCCAGCACAGCAAATGTCCGAGGGAAGGGCGGATGGATCCGTACGCGAAGTCGCCTCGCATTTCGAGGGCAGGCCCATGGGGTTGTTTATTTTCGCCTCGTAACGGCGCTTCTGGAAAATGACGATTTGGGATTGAAGAATCCCGGCCAGGACGGGATGGGCAAATTCCACAAACAATCATTGGACCCTGACCGTTAGGGAGGCGCTAGCAGCTTTCATCAAAACATCGCCAGGGCCCCGAGGGGTTGCCAGGGTCTCTCCCAATAGATACAGTCTTAGCCTGATCGAGGATTCAAACGTTGCAAACCCACCGCCAGCTGTGAGGAATCAGACGAGAGACCCCGGAGTGGAGCACCGGTGGATGGCTGCCAAGGTCATGGGCTGGCAGGGGGCGCGCTTCTGCAGTCCTCTCCAGCACCGGCTGCGGTCGGTCTCGAGACTAGAGAAACCCCTCGCGTGCCTCGTCTCTGAGGGCCGTCACCGCCAGAAAAGACCCTGACAAGCCTGACAGCCTGCAGCAGGATGAGGAGGGGGAGGACCAAGCGGTGCGGTCGAGAACCAGCCGCTGTACCGCATGTTCCTCACGTTGTAGCGAAGATCTTCGCCATGCAAGGCTGCGATGGACGGGTGGCTCCCCTCCCGCGACATAGCATTGGGCTGACGAGTTCAGGGAATATCAGGCTTTTGGGTGGGTGGGAAGCCACCCGGAACCAACACCGCCTCTCGCCCTTCGCTCGCGTGTAGTGCAAGCCCACCGGTTCCCCCCAACCAACGCTTGCTCGTCGAATTGGACACTCCGCTGGTACATACTGTACATACTGTACATACAAGAGAGACTAGCCGGCCATAAGCCCGTGGCGGACACCGGCGATCGGTGCTCCGAGCGACTACTTGCAAACTCGCATGGGTATGGAGGATAATATCGAGCCTGCGACCTAACATGCACTGAAGTGTGTATCTTGCTCAGTCCAGATGCTCGGCGGATGAATCGTACTCCCCGGGCGCCCGCCCGCTCTGCCACACACCCACTCTCCTTCCCCACATCTCTGGGTTGTTCCCGACGGAGAGAGAGACAGAAAAAAAAAAAAAAAACTCTTGTCGCTTTTGGATTTCCAATCATCGCCCCGGTCGCCCCAGCACCCCACGGGCGGGTCAAGGATCAATTGCAACATCTCTTTGGCCTCTGCGTCTCGCCTTTCGAGATCGGACGTAGAACCCCCTCTTTGCCCCCCTGCTAGAGACGCAGGGCGATGGGGGCCCATCTGCGGGCAAGCGGGCAAGGGGGAAATACCGGACCTAGAATGTCACGAAGAGCCCTCACCGCATCGGTACGAGACTTCGACCGGTGTCGTCCCGAGTGGGTTTTGGCCACGATACCGGACTCCTTGTCGCGGCAACCGAGGGCATGTCACCCATGTATGGCATGGCATGTATGGGGTTACCCCCTTTCCCTTTGGAGTCTCGAACTGCGTAGCAAACCAACTACGATGTAGGCGATGGCTGGCGCTAGGGACACACTTGCAGCTCTCCTCTTTCATGCCGCCAGTTGGGTCTCCAGGAACCAACCACCTCTCTCTTTTTCCTCCCCCCTCCCCGGACGGCCGGTTTGGCCTGCGAGAGCCCAACCGCTCTTAGTCATTTGTTCGTGTCGGACGAGGGAGGGGTTCGGAGGGGGGAGGGATCACGATGCATCACTCCACTGCCAAAAGTGGTGTATTGTCTGGGTCTGGCGCAAATCGCTCGGCGCCATTTCCTGCAGCACAGCACACAACGAGACTCCCGTGGAGTGTGCCAAACAGCGAGGTCGCGGGACACGAACCAGCTGGAAAAGCCCTGGGCCGACGACGTCCTCGAGGACTCGCCACTTGCATCATTCAGCCAACCAGGGCGCCCAACGGAGCCATCCAAGCATACGGGAGGCCCAGTTTTTGTCACGCAAAGACACCACTAGGAGGCCGGGCTCGCGGGTGGGTTGGAGACTTTGGCCCTGTTGTGCGTAGGCTTCTCGCCTGCCGATCGTCCGGGCATGTGCCCGCCAAAACCCTATGGGCGACGAGCCTGGACTCCTCTATGACGATGACGGCGCATCCATGACTGCCTCCCGTCAGACCTCCGATCGGGAGGAGTCAGGCGCATCGCATCGCAGTGGTCGCCAGAAGCTTCTGCCTTGCAAGCAAACAAGCCACCTCTGCCGTATCGCCATCTTGCCAGCCCACCTGTTCCCCCACCCTGTCGCCCCAAAGCCAGGTTTAAGTTTATTAAAAATGATTCAGAGGAAGAATATTCTCGGCGCCTGGCAAGGCTTCGTCATCAAGAGCCGAGAGCTCGCCGCAAGCGTGAAGTGTCCTTCTCGCGCCGTCATTCTCCTTCGACCCATCTGCCGTGCTCAGCCGAAGATCCCCCCCTTTTTCTTTCCACCCATTTCGGGTGCTTAGGGGGGCGGGCGAGATGGTGACCTCAACGGCGCTCTCCGTCCGCTGTTGTGTGTCTAATTAACTCCCACATGGCGCTTCTACAGTCGTAGCGTAGACTCGGGGGCCAGATGGACCAGATGGAACCCCTCCCCTTTCTCCCTGCGTACCTATGAAATGCGTATCCCTACGTAAGCTCGCCCGCGAAGGGGGGCCTGCTCCGGCCCAGGCATGCCTGTCCATTGCAGGCGGTGTGTCTTGGGCTCACATCACCGCGAGGCCGCGCGAATAAGGGGGGGTCCCCTAAAAACACCCATGCCGAGCAACGGCTCTCGGCCCCGTGGACCCAGCAAAGCACCCAGAAAAATGGGCTCCTAGTTGCCGCCTTCGCGCATGCCCAGTCCACAGCGCATTGGCTGCCAGAAACACATCTAACACACATGAAGAAATGAGAGGATTAGACGGGTTGGCCAAAGGGGGGAGGCGTGTCGTCTCGCCCCCCTAAGACAAAGAGTCATCTTCGACTCGCGCGTGCAGGACGACCGTTAGAGTCCGGGCCCGTGGCATGCAGTCATTGCCGCTGCCAGTCTGCGCGGCCGACGCAGGCACCTGCGCTTTCGCCCGGGTGCTGAGGGGGGGCGTCCTCGGAGCGTTGCCTGCGCGACGCAGCTTTCTAGGAGAGGGTGGATGACGGCTCGGCGACTACTGCTTGGCCTACTGTACGTAGTTACGTAGCCGAGCTGTACTCATCCGCCGCTGCGTGCCCCTCCCTTTCTTGTCCCCCCCCGTTTTAAAACCCCCCCCGATCATCGCCTCCCACCTTCTGCGTGGGGCACTGACGAGGTTAGGGATCCTGCTTGTCTGGTAACGCAGGCCCTCCAGCGGGAGGCCCTTTTTTGCCTTCTGATTGCATGCATGCATGCGCCCGTGAGAAGAGTTGCAGGAGGGAGGAGGTAAGGTGGGGGTCGGGCAACGGCGGCCTGTCACTGGCCCCCGCAGACAGTCGACGTCAATAGCTCAATGCCGAGGAGCCCGGTCGGCATGCCTGGAAACGGATCGTGACTCTTTTGTTCCCCCCTCCTCCCCAAGCTGGCGCCTGGAGGAGGAGGAGGCAGTTGAGAACCGATGGTCGGCCCGCATGTACGAATGAGAACTGCCGTCCCCATGCGTCGCCGCGGCTGGCTGCTGCTGGCTACCTGCTAGGCTTCTCCCCAGACCTTGTCACGAGCTCCCGGGTGGCCGGGTGTGTGCGCAAGCGTCGCCGCGGCGCCGAAAAGGCCAGGGTGAGAGGGCGGTGAGACGGTGAGGGCCTTGGGCCAGCACCGGCAGGCAGCCAACAGCGTGGCACGGATTCCGGTCCCCTAAGGAGAAGGGAAGACGAGCCAATACCGCCAGCCCGGAGCGCTTGGCAGCTAGCGGCGCACCTAGGTTGCGTGATCGCCACGGGCGCTCGGCCGTGTCTTCCCAAGCTTGAAGCTAGCTGGACGGACAGGCCATATGGCGGCCCACCTTGCTGAAGGGTCCCGCCGGAGTGGCCAGCCCTAAGTTAAGAGGAAGGAAAGGGGGAGGGAGAGAGAAAAAAAAAAAAGAAAAGCCAATTCCTGGGAATGCAGGACCGGGGGTTCGGGGTTTGGGGGATGCCATTTGACGAAGGAGTCCGCGGCGCCCAGGAAAACACATGTTCCGATTTCAATGAGCAACAGCTGCCCAGCTGTTCCCCATTCGTCCTACGAGAGATCCAACGCGGAAGGTATACGCAGGGATACCTTACTCTTACCGGGCACTCGCACATTCCTCGGGCCCCGTCACAGGGCACACGCACACACGCACACACTTGCGCACCGCGCACACGAAAGCAACTCCCCTCCTCCCCCCCGGGCTAGGCAGAATTAGGCGTGGGTGTGGAAATGCCACGCAGAAGGTGGAGCAGCGTTCGGCGTCCCATGGCACTGCTAAAGTGGTCGCAGCACGCAGCAGCAGCGCAGCAAACAGCAAAAGTAGTAACAGCGGGGGCGCCGAGTCGGTCTAGCAAGAGGGCCTTGCAGGACGAGCGGAGGAGGGGGGAAGAGGGGGGGCGTGGAAAGAGCAGGGTTCGCTAAAAGCTAGGAAGGAAAAAAGCTGCCGTGGACTTGGCCATATTTTCCCTTAGGGGGTGCTGTATGTATGTCCATGTACTGCCTGTACCTGCCTACTGTACGGAGGAGTGCCGCGAGGACCCCATTCATTCCCGCCGCCGTTTGTACCCGCGCGGCCCACCTCCTCCTCCTACTCCTCCTCGGCTGCGCGAACGCTGCCTCATTATTAATTCTCGCACGCCGGCGGGCACTCTGGGGCCTCGTGGGTGCTACCTGCCCTTTGCCCACGGCAAGAAAGGCGCGAGGCCCACCGTCTGGCGCCCAGCGCCCGGCGCCCGCTGCCCAAAGCTGCAACTAAGGAAGCGCTGCGCCAATCCGCATCGCCGGAAGAGGACCAGCCGTGCGGGGCCGGCGACATGGCAAGTCTTGGTCGCCCCTGTTGTAGCAGGAAGGCCCGACTGTGCTGTGTCGCGCTCTCGCCAAAGGGGAAAAATAGAAAGAGGGAAAGAAAATTATCTCCTCCTCCTTGCGCTAGCAGCTAGACTTTTTTTTTTTTCTTTTCCCCGAGCATCTGCCATGACCGCTTGCGATCTGCCAGCCCGGCCAGCCGATCCACGCACTCTCGTCTCTTCCGCCCCCTCCCGGTAGGGCCCGGCGTGCCCGCCCGCCCACACACACCCATCGCGGCGGCGAGAGCGGAGACCCTCGGCATCGATCGCGTTTCTATTTGCGGCCGACCCCTCAACCAGCCCGTAGCAAATTCGTGGGCTTCTCGCTCCTCGGCAATGGGCAATGGCAAAGGCAATGGCAATGGCAATTGGGAAGAGGGGGTAGTAGAGGAGACTTAGTGCACTCTCCATCGCGGGCGCATGAGGCCATGGCTGAGTACGCAGCTTACTCTGTGCTGCGCTGAGATCATCTCGCTGTTCTCCCCGCATGCACCTTGCACTGGGGCGGAAAGTGCTGAGGGGGGAACGGCGGCCACACTTGTTGCACGAATCCGACAGATTGGGCAGAGTTCCTGTTGCCAGTCTGCCGGCTGAATAAGACCTACTGGTGGCAGTCCGGGGAGGCGTACTGCATGTCCCTCTTATAAACCCCCGAGCACAACCTCGGATGCGACTTGGTGTAGCAAAGAGGGCCGCGAGGTGGCCCAATCACCGCGCGAGCCCCCGGCCCTCGGTGCCAACATTCGAGAGTGGTCCCATCTCGACCATCCATAGCTTGCAGCGTCCATATCTTGTAGTGAACCTGAGCAGACCGTATACGTGCTCGTCCGGTGACCGAAAGGGGGGCGGATTGCTGGTGTGGCCTCCTCGACGTGGAAGTGGTAAGATGCTGAAAAGGCATCAGCCCCAAAATGCTGCGCAGGATCTGGCTCAGCTCCGCGCTCTCACGCGCGAGCCTATCAACGGTCGCGAGGCATTCTGACTCCCTATGCTCATGACAGATCGCGGCCGTCGAGAGGCCATGGCCGTTTCCTATTTGCGGAGCACACAATGCGACGCCCGAGTCGGTCCCCTGGGCCGTATGCCCGTATGCCCGGCTGTTGCTCTCTCTCCTCTCCTCTTCGCTACATTACGAGCACTTCGAGGGACAATCTTCCGGCCATGGTGTGCCCCTTGCTCCTGTACAAGGCAATTTCTGGCCTTCCATCCGGATGCTTTGAGGTATACCTCCGGGATAGAGGGGGCGACCGTGTGCTCCTACAACTTGGCTGTATCAAAAGAAGCGGTAATCACAACCCCGGGAGCCACCTTGCGAGATGCCCGGCCAATGGACACGCGATGGCTAGAGGCCACGGTCCTTGGGCCAATTTCTTCTGTATATTCTGGCTGTTTGGGGCGTCGAGGCTGAGCTTGTACTACCGACTGAGTGCGAGACCAAGTGGCGGTATGCTGTGTGTTTGTGCAACCCATATTGACATATACATATCCAATGTTTCCGTATGGCTGCTTGAGAGGCCCGTCGGAACCTCAGAAAAAAGGATTATGCAGGCAATTTCCCATGGGTCATGACGCTCCCGAGCTGCCGTGCGTTTGTGACATGTGATATCAGGTTGCTCGCGGACACTGCTGGCACCTTTCATCGAATGTTGATTCACCCTCGGGGAGGGGGGGTTAGGGTGGACGAGTGACGAGCAAGGATACACGAAATGGTCGAACAAGATTTGTGAAGGGTGATACAACCGTAGTACATCGATGTTGCTCCTGCTTGAAATAGCCAAATCGGAAAGTTTCTGGACGCACTGTCTCTACCCATGTTGGCTGATACCATGGTGTCGAGAGCACATATGTCACAATCTTATGGATCTAATTTTATCACTGTGGTAGAGTCGTTCAAGTGGCGATGTCTTTTTCGGCTTGTGAGTTGTTTCCCAACTTTCCTGAAGGAAACACTCTACGCAGGTTGAGCTCTGAAGGTAGCACGGAGACGTCAGTACTCAGGTTCCATCATACCTGTCTTTGATATTTGGCCGTATACGAAGCCAAGGGGCAATGACAAAGGGCACCAACCTCGTGGCACACTGGCTAGCCTCATCAAGACATATCTTGAGGCTGTTTTGGGCATCACCGAGTCGTCACCAGATAGAAGAAGTAGGTTGTATGGCATCCGTCCATTAGCGTCTAAGCTCTTCTACCTAGCACCCGAGATGCTTCCATTCCCTTACGCAGGGCACTCTCTGCGATCAACTTGTATACAGCCGGCAGCTGCCCTGTCCCTGACAAAAATAACATCCTGACCGAACGCCGCCACATGGCGCCCGAGTTTAGAGATATCCCTCCATCCCCAGCCTCAGCCCTTCCTGGTATTAGTACATACAAACAGCCACGCCTTGTGGCCAACTGAGCCCTAGTGCTTCAACCCCGAGACAACGGCACGCCTGAGTCGACAGTGGGACTGAGGCATCTACCGCCGCCGGGCAGGTACGTTAGATGTTCATCGAGTATGGCACGATGGCCTTGTCAATGACTAACTTCCCCCGCGACATGGTGTCGGCCTCGTTGCCCCATCTAGCGTGCCACTCATTTTCGCCGCTAAGAGCCTCATCGAATGCCTTGCGGCACTCTGCAGGAAGGAGGTCCTTGATGTCGTCGGAAATAGCGCCGAGACCACGGAAGGGGGCGAGGAAGTCGGACTGGTAAACGGCGGCGTGGTCCGCCGGCGAAGTCCGCAGGGGGACGTCGTACGATGCCGCCGAAATGCCCTTGGGCGGCATCTCCATGTGGAAGTCCTGGACGAGGTAGTTCCGTGCGATCACAGGTTTAAGAGGCGGGAAGACAGTTGAGCCGTTGCTGGAGGCATCGGCTTCCTTCTCTGTATCGAACACCCGCTCGATCCTCGCGTGGGTGGGCTGCATGCTTGCCGGGTAGAACATGGAGTTCGTGTGGATGTCGTAGGCGCCCTTATGGGTGGCACGACGAGCAGCAGTGAGTATGCTGTTGAATTGACTGGAACCCGTTAGTGCCATGGCGACGGAGAATACAGAGGGGAGCGCTCACCTGGCCTCTCGGGCGTGCTCCAGCTGCCAGTTAGTATCGTTGACTGCCACGCGTCGCTTCTTGATCTGCGTGAAAGTCTCGTTCTGCGCCGGCTGCGCGGTCGTAGCAGAGTGGTAGACGGCGCTGGCGCCGTGCCAGGCGACGTACTGGTTGACGTTGTACTCCTTGTCCGGATCAAAGATGTCGCTGGGATCGGCAATCTCGCCCTCAACGGCACCCTCCTCGCGCGCGCGAGCGACATCGTAGTCGTCAGTGACCCTCCGGCCGCCGACGATGATCACCGCTCCAAACTCGCGGAAGACGGAGCGCGCAGTGCAGATACCGATTGTACGTCCCTTGTAGCTGTGGGGGATGATCTCGCGGTCGATCAGGTCCTTCTTCTCGTCGTCATCGATGATGATCTTGTAGAGTTTCTTGTGCTTGGTGAAGAACAAGTACGAGTCGCGGAAACCGACACAACGCGCCGGTTCAGTGGACAACATGTAGAGCCTGTCGCCTCGGCCGGCGACTGTGAACGTACGGCAGCGGTACTGGCGCCCTCCCTGGAGGTTGCCCAACTTGTCGACCTTGGTCTCTCCTTCCGGATCCTCTGGCAATTCCACTTCGTCGTCAATGATGGGAAGCGTAGTTCCCTCTTTGTCGATGGACTGGGTGGTGGGCGTCATGTGCTGGCCTTTGCGACCGCCGCGGCCGCGCCAGCCACCGCGCCCTCTCCGGCGCGGCGTCGCATTCGGATCGCGGTCCTCGGGGCGCTCAATCGGCAGCGTGTCCCAATCCGGAGGGCGATTCTTCGGCGGACGACCTAGGCGCCGCCGGCGGATGACTGGCTCGGGAGGGGGTGTCGGCTCCTTGACAGATTCCTCTTCCTCGTCGTCCTCGGGTTCCTCCTCGGCTGCGGACTCTTCCTTCTCGTCCTCGGGCTCCTCCTTCTGCTCCTCGGGCTCGGGCTCGACATCAGGCATAGGCTCATCATCATCGTCTAGGCCCTCAAAGGTCCGCGGAGTGCTTTCTGTAGGGGATTCTGTCAGTTCTGTGGCTCGATTGTTGGTGCGCGTGAGTTTGATTTTTGTCGCCTTGGGAGGTCCTTCGCTTGTGCGAGTGAGCCGGATCTTGCGAGGCATGGTAGGCAGGCAATGGGGGGTGGGTGGGAATTCTAAGAATGGCGATGATGAAAGGGAGGAGAGCGAGGGAGTGGCGCGAAAGCGGATAGCTTCAACTTTTTTTTGGGCGCCTGGGCAGAGTGGAGGGGACGAAGTGGAGGGAGGGACGTTTTCCCTGCTATCCTTTGATGAAATCTAATCTTACCTAGAGCCGCGGCTGCCCGTTTGGCGGCGGCCCGTCCTGAACGGCGGCCCATTGTCGTCGACCCTTAGTTAGTGAGAGATGGGTGTTGTTGAGACCCGTGGGAATTCGTGATGCAAACCGATGTTTTCTTTGGCGAGCTGTCGCGAGTTGGCCGGCTCTCCGCAAAGGTCAGGCAGGCACCGTGGATTTTCGAGAGGACGCGACTCGGAAGTCAAGTTTTAGGACGTGGCTCGAGCGCCTGGGCCAGTCGCCAGCGAGGCTGAAGTGGGCCCGTGCATGCATTCCTGGACGGTAGATCCAGGGTTAGGGTCTTGGCAACCATATATCACTGAACGTCCATGAGAAGCACCGACTGGTACCTAAGATAGACTTGGCCTTTCTCATGGCCTATCTAGATATAATGAGAAAGCATTTATCCTATGGACCCTAAAATGGGTCTATAATAAGAGTCTCTCCTTCAAATCTTACGATATCACCGCATCACTTAGCCAAGGCGTATAGCTATTATCTCTGCATAAAAGACGAGAAACTTCAAGATGGCTAAGATAGATGCGACTTGAGATTCAGGTCGGTAATTCAAGAGCTAAAATGGTACATCTGTAGTTTCTCTGTTAGGAAGTATAGCTAGGCTCCTTGACCGTGGATGCCACTTAAACGCACTCTAGTAGAAACCTACCTTACCTATGTGTCGAAGAGGTCAATGGGCATCCCCGAGTGACGTGGTTGAAGCACAGGAAGGATGAGAATAAAATGGTCCAAGATCCACTTGACTTATTGACTAATTTATCCCTAATGTTCTGCACCCAAACGAGACGGGAGGCTTTTTTTGTTGCACCATGGGGAGCAGTATGGAGAAGTAGATGGCAACGACTATTTTTTGATATCTTATATCTATAGCAATACTAAGAGCCCAATCTTATCTCATTTCCTTCTTGGTTTCTAAAACAAAGCAGAATGCAACATCAAAAAGCCAGGAACGGCCCTCCTTGAGCCCCCTACCGGAACCACAATTTTACAGCCGTCGGTAGGGGCGCAGGAGACAGGTGCATGCCTTCTAGAAACCCAACGGTTCGTCTACCGCCGTGTCAAGTCCTTCACGGATCGTTGTCGGCTGTAGGTGCTCTCGATTCCTTCCGCCCGTCCGGAGAACCGCGAACTTCAGCATCTAGCTGGAGGTGCAACGAGAGTGGTCGGGGGTAACGGCGATTCCAAACAGTCTTCGCTGAGCACCAAAGGACGAGGGACCGTAGGTGAGGCTGGGTAGATGCTGCGGTACAGACTTCGGCACGACAATCAGAATCACCATCATCGTCACGCCCGAGTCGCAAGCAAACGCCACTCAGTACAGGGCTAAACAGGTAAGGATAAAGAACGACGCCTGTTCGCTGCATCTCTCGAGATAGCGGGGATTCGCTAACTAGTGATGGAGGTCCCTCAGCAGTCTGGTCTGATCCGATCCTGCCCAAGCCTCAAGCCCGACGACACTGTCCCCGTCTCTGGTCTCAGTCTGGTTGTCCTGCCCATGCTGCCGCCAGAGTATCGTGTGCTTCCACGGCGAAAAGCGTAGCGAAAAGAGAAAAAACAGACAAAAGCTCGCTCGAGGGGTCGCATGGCCTGCCGCTACTCTTTCTAGTTGACCGGCAGTTTGTCCATGCTGCCCATCCCGTCGCGGAGCCACTCGGGAGCGATCAACTGCTCCTTCGCGTTCCAGAGGAAGCGGTACGCGGTCTTGACGGTACCCTCGCTGACGCCAGCAACTGAGGCAATCTGTCGAGACGAGCGCGGCTGGCCCATGAAGTGCGAGGCCATGTAGATGCAAGCGGCAGCAACCGACAGCGGGGAGCGGCCGGCGAGGTCGGCCACCGACGCCGTCTTGGATGCCAGCGACCGTGCCACGTTCTCGATACGGATCGGGTTGTGGAAGCCGAGGTTGCTGACGTAGCGGGCGCAGAGCTCTTCGGCGCTCGTGGAGCCCTTGGCCGAGTATCCTTGGTTGTGGATGCTCTGGATCTTGATGCCCTCCGGCCGGACCTTCTGTAGGTACGCCTCCAGCTGCTTGAAAATACGCCCAATCTCCTTCTTTTGCACTTTGGTCAGAGCGAAAATCTCTTGGAACGTACGCGGGACGTTGTTCTGGCGGCAAGCGATGAAGATACTGGCAAGTGGAGTTAGCATCAGGCAACAGCGGGCAGCAAAAGCGCGGGACATGGGGACTCACCATCCAGCAATGATGACCTCCTGGGACTTGCCCTTCATCACCTTACCCTCGTCGACCAGCTTGAAGATGTGCTTGGCGGCATCGGCCACGGCGCGGCCTGCGTTGATGCTGTCGGTCAGGGACTGTATGTCACGGTAGGCCGTCATCAGCGTCTTGCTCGACTTGTCGTTGGTGAGCTTGTTCTGGGCGTTTGTGAGGTTGCGTGCATTGCGACCCTCGTACGCGATCTTTGTCTGCAGCTGGTCGCCGTCGATCAGGGCGTTGGGCCCGTCGCCGACACGCGACGGGTCGTCGTTGCCCTGGTCGTCATTTGAGAAAGTTCGCCACTCAGAGCGGGTGTCGACGATGCGGTCACCGACTACGAGGCCGCAGGAGGCGCAGACCATATCACCGCTCGAGAACTCCTCGATGAGGTTGGGGGGGATCTCGCGGCAATCGGGGCAGATCAGGATGTTATTCAGGTCCGGCTGGTAGCGGCCGCCCTCCTGAGGCTCGCCTGTCAATTCCGCCATCTTGATCTGGGGCCGCTGGGGCGCGGTCGATCGAGCTTCGGCGGTCGAGACGAGAGTAGAAGGATGAGCGCGACACGGGACTCGGCCCTCGCGGCGTCTGCGCGCTCGCTCGCGATGCAGTCGGTGACTCTGCCGCAGGGAGGCAAAAGATGTCAGCCCAGTCTCAGTCACAGAGAAGCGCCAGAGGGCTCTCGATCTCCGCGCGCATACTCTTTTCCGGCCAGATCAGATGTGCCAATTCAATTCTACGCTTAGATTAAACGATCGGATGCCTCGAAAACCTCGGCGATGGCTGTCGCGGACGTCGCGGGTGCCAGAGCGAGCGACACGAGGTTGGAGGTTCGAGTGATGAAAGTTCCAACCTAGCCGACAAAGCGAGAGGGGCGTCGGGTTGCCTTAATCCAAGATCTCAGCGTTGGTGATGACTCAGCCGACCGGGGTCTGCCTCGCCACACCGTGAAATGTAGGCAGGGTGGAGCCCTTCGGAATTTTCCAGAACAGCCCGGCTTGGCTAAGGTAAGGAAGGTGTAAAAGGTGAGAGAAGGTGAGCGAAAACGGAAAGCAGGATTAGGTAGGATCCAAGGGGACCATGTCTCCTTTCACACTTTCACATTCCACTCTAATTTATGCGAGTCTACAAAGGCTTGCACGCATTCACTCTCCTAACGACGCCGGGGGTAGACTGTCCACGTGCTGCTGTCTCATTCCTCTATTCTACGCCCATGACGACAAATTACTTCAACTCACTGGCAAACTCACATTGGCTTGAGCCGGCCTTTACGAGTGGTTCCCAGTTACACAAAGCTGAATGTTTGAGATTCACTTATACTATGTTGGGCCGAGTCTAGATTACAGAACATGAGGATCAATGGTCAGAATGGGTGACCGCATGTCCTCTTCTGACTCTTCTGTGCCTCCCTTTCGCAGCACCTGTAACTAGGTGGATCAAGGATCGCCCATTTCCTGCCCAACCGAACCGTTGCGCCGCCCTTCCATATTTCCTGGTATATCCTCCCGACCGACCAACGCCAAATACAAAATTCCATTTTCAGGGGGTGGGAGTGCTTGCTATTGCGGAAGCACCGTGTGTCCTAGCCGAAATGCTAGGCCTAGAGCGCGCTATTTGCTGTCTTCTCTAGGTGGATCATTGGCGGCAAGGGTGTAGCAGGATGTTGTTGCTTGAGGAGCGGGCTCTGGCTCGGAGAATGGTCCCGAGACTTCGGCGGGATGGTGAGGTCGACGCTGGACTCCAGGGGGTGTTGCTCGCCGGACCGCTGCCTCTCCATTTGTAACTTGGCCTCCCACTCTTTCCAGTCGTCCCGGAGCGACCCGGCTTGCTCTTCCTCATCTTCATCCGTAGTGGGCGGGATGCGCTGCGGGACCTCGGCTTCCGACAGTATGGCGGAGGACCGACTAATGCGTTGGGCGTCGGATTCTGACAGCATCACTGAGGACCGACTAGCCAGTGACTTGCGGATGATGGCATGTCTCTGCACGTCCTCCTCATACCTGCGGTCGCCCAGGCTTAACTTGCTCTTCCGCGAGTACTCCTTCAGCGTCAGGTAAGGATCTCGGCTCCGCTCCCTCTGGAAGTTGCGACGTCTGTAGAAGTGAAACGATGCGATGATGCCGATGATCACCACGACAAGCATGCCGAGTACGGCCACCAGAACGATCCAAGCCTTGGAAGCATCGTAATCTGGTGAGCTTGGCTCGCTCTCTGCGTTGAACGGTGTGGGGTTTTCGCCATCTCGGCGGAGGAAGGACAAGGACGGCATCTTGGATAGGTTGATGTTTGTCTCACCGAGGGTATGCGGGTGCGGGCGGGAACATAAGGCGTGCGTCAAGGCCCAGCAGCGACCCCTTGGCGTGGAAGCCGGGCTAGGAGTGCGATGGCGCAGAGAGAGGGGATGGGGAAGTTTGTCGGGGCTGGACGCCGAGAGGCGGGCTGGGCTGGATAATATAGCCTATGAGCTGTTGGGAACGGTAGCCATGAAACAAGCCACCTTTGGACCTGCTCGACACCCTGGGTTCGTGTTTAGGGGCCCCTAAGGTGGACAGGAGGAACTGCGATGTGCCGAACACAATGCGTGGTGATCTCTTCAAACTTCTCCCGGGAAGGCAGACGCGAATCCAACTTCATGCCATCTAAATTGAGGACCACACGATGGCTTAAGTACGGATGCGGGACAGCACAGGTCTAAAACGTCTCGCCTAGGGGGGGGGATCGCTTGCCTGCCTGCCCCCAAGTACTACGGTAGGTGTGGGATTCAGCATGGTGGCTTGGACGCCGCCTAATCCGTGATGTGCATAGAAGCAGCGGGGCCATGCAACCCGGGGGCTTTTGCCGCCCCCTGGCCTGCGGCACCTGGGCCCATCAAGCCCGTCTCCCAATGATGTCGAACCACTTACAGCATGGTCCCGTGGGGCGGAGCGCAGACTATCGGACGAAAGGTCCAGTTGTGCCCTGTCGCTTTCGTCAACCCCTACGTTTGCCCCTAAAAAATGATCGACGAATTCGAGTTGGAAGGAGGGAGCCCTTTGGGCCCTGTCTGCGAATTGTCATCGATGTCCTGTCTCCTTCGCGGAATTTGAGATCTCGGGCACTAGCTTTTGGCTCGGATGGATCCCTCGCAGCGAGCGCCTTCATATGTTCATACTGGCTTGTTTCGCATTCATGCGAGCCGGCCTGCAGTTATACGAAGCCGTCGAGAAACCATTGGCTCGTGCCCTGGCTGCGTGCGACAGTAAGCAATTCCGCTCTTGGGCTCTCCTGTCCCCGGGTTGTGAATTTAAAAACTAGACCGAGTCCGCCTATCGAGTGGCTTCTGTGTGCTTTGGTAGTGGCGATGCTGCGCTGTACTGCCGCACTTGCGATGGTGATTGGACGACGAGGGGGGAAAAGGGGGTTCAGCCTGGTCCCGAGTCGCGCGACCTTAGTGGTGGTATGTGCGGTTTGGCGGGGAAGGTGGGACGGAAGCTTTAGCGCTTCTCGCAGGAACAGCCTCGCAAGCCTTTCCCCAGAGCTGAGTGCCCCAAGGAGAAAGAGCGTTGCAAGCTGCATGGAGCTATCCCGTCAGCCCTCGGTGCTGAATAGCAGCGTCCTTGCGACCTTGCTCCCGTGCTCCCCCAAGAGCTCCTAATTACCGCGCCGTCGCCATGACCAGACGAAGGAACCGCCGGGTGCCGCCTTAGCGCGACCTGCGCTTACGGACGGCGCGGATTCATCTAACGTTCCGCGCTAGGTAAGGGTGTTGATCGGCGCTAGAGCTACCAGCCGTAGGGTTGGGAAAGTGGAGAGCGCAGCGATGGAATTGCTTGTACTCCATACGCTCGAATCCTTTGCCAGAGATAGGCTCGAAAGGATGCCGGGCGTCCCATTTATCCATGCCTCCCCATGCGGGCCTCAAAAATGCTGATGTTGGATGCCTTATAGAGCCCATGTCCGATGGGTTTTAGGCACATCCCGGAAGCGATCGTCAGTATAAGCGATGGCCGCTCGACTTGCCTGGGAGACCGGGAGAGCCAGCGACTGTCTTGACCACGGATATGCAAGTGCCTATCGACCTACGAAGTAGGGGAATTTGGTCTCTAGCAATTTGGCTTCTACCGCGGGCCTCGAGCGTTGTGGGGGCTGTGCTGCGTCGAGTATGCCGGGGAAAAGGTAATGCTTGCAGCTTTCCGGCGCAGCTCCGCGGACAACGCGCCGTGGTTCGCCAGGCGCCGTAGCCTGCCGGCCGGGTCACGAGACGCGAGGCGTAATGGCTGAAGCGGTTGACGCAGCGCAGCTGCATCCTAGAAGGGGCTCGCTCGTGCGCATCTCTCTCGCGTTCACGGCGCATGCCGCTGGCGGTTAGTTTCTGCTAAGCAACGGCCTAACGGGTACCGTGTCGCTCGCCCTTTCGATGAAGAAGACCATCAAGGCACTAGCCCTTGCCGGGCAGCTCTCGCCAGAAGCCCGGCTAGGCCTAGCCTTGTCTGGGTTTGCTGAGGTTCTCGATGGTAAGCATCGAGCCAAATTCAACTCGCTTCGGAGCAGCTCGAACGTCCAGCCGTCTGGATGGGAAGTCATACAATTCACTGAGGAGATTAACCGAGAAGGATCTCGCCTCCACCGGTCATGGCAGCAAGCCGGGACCAGGATCGGCGTCTTCCTCGGCCGGCTCCAGTCTCTAGTCGCTGCTGGGGACGTGCTTATGTCTGTCTTCACATGTTCTTTAATTCATTTTTGTCGAATGGGAGCATTCGAACCCCTGCTTTCGGGACATGCTCCGGATAGATACCTAAACATCTAATATGATAAACTACTGAAACTTGGGCATGAACAGTGGCGGCACACAAAACCTGATGATAAGCGGAGTGTGGTTCGCAGTGCGGACCTCCCTCGAGGTACACAGGCCCACAGCTGTGCTTCGAAAGTGCCATTGCTGATCCTCACACTCCCTTAGGTGGCCGTAGGCTTCCTGTCCTATTTCGAGAAGCTGTCGTGAATGTTCATGCGGCTGGGGACATCCTGGTCGCTTCACAGTGACTTTGCGCAACTGTTTCCCAGTTCTCGCGAGCTGCAGACCTACCTTTGCGAATACCTCACCGTGCTGGTCAAATTGTGCCAGAAAGCTGTGCTGTTCACGAGGAAATCCTTGGCCTCACAGCTTGCTGCCTCTCTTGCCGCCCCGTATGCCTCGGAGTTTGGGCCACCCCAAGAGGAGCTAGACCAATGGGGCCGGGTTATCGAGCAGAAGGCGAATATACTGGCTTCGAAGCGTGGCATCGATGCGGAGAAAGCGTCAATCCTTCGAAGCGACCGGCTCGCCCTTTTGGTCTCCACCGAGGCACAACGCACACGTCTGAGGGAGGCAAAAACACGCCTCCTCCTCGCACTCTCGCCTCGTCAAGGGGACTATGATGTCACCTGGCGACGGCATCGAGGAAAAGGCACTTGCAGATGGATCTTTGGCAGACCGGAGTATTCCACATGGGTACAAGGGACTGCAGCATCTGTTTTGCGGCTATCCGGGCACTTGGGTAGCGGTAAGACCGTAGCATTGGCAAATGTAGTCGCTGACATCTCTCTCCAACATTGCTGCTCCTTCTTCTTCTGCACGCCCAAGGAACCCAACTCTCTTGTAGCGAGAAACATCGCTGGGAGTATTGCCTATCAACTGCTTTCACCTCTGAAAGACACGGAGAT
This sequence comes from Thozetella sp. PMI_491, assembly GCA_021432635.1. NCBI lineage: Eukaryota > Fungi > Ascomycota > Sordariomycetes > Chaetosphaeriales > Chaetosphaeriaceae > Thozetella > Thozetella sp. PMI_491. The sequence continues at coordinate 27,773 of MU270055.1, read as the reverse complement.
CAAGTGGGACGCAGCCATCGATTTACATGATCCGACATCTAGGCCCGGAGCCCACAGTACCTTAGCTCTGCTGACGAAATGGCTCCCTCAAAACCAGCGCTACTTCGTGGTACTAGATGGCCTCGAAGAGTGCGTAGAAGCAGAGATGAGAGAGACCCTGGCCTTCCTCCGCCAGCTCATGGCTTGCAGGACAGTCATGGTGTGTCTCTCAAGCCGGAGCCAGTCACCAGTCGAAAATATGTTGGCGACTGAAATAGATATTTCCCATCGCATATCCTTGAGTGATGCGAAGCGAGACGCTGAGATTGAGGACTACGTCACGAACGAGCTCAAGCGTCGACAGTCGGCGAGACCACTTAGCCCCACACTCGAAAATCTCGCAAAGAAGCAGTTGTTAGCAGGAGCACAAGGAATGTGAGTTTTTCCTCACGGTATTGTGAATACCCGGACTGCTGATTCTAATCTTCTCATCTAGGTATCTCTGGGTTGCGCTGCAGCTAGAAACAATTCTGCCGCTCAATGGAGGCCGCGTAACTACGGACGAAGACATACTCAATATTCTCAACAATTTGCCAAAAAGCTTACCGGAAACCTTCGAAGCTGCCTTGAAGAGGACACCCGATCGCAGATATGAGAAGAGCATAATGAAACTCGTCGTTGCGGCAGAGGAGCCGCTCACGCTGGACGAGCTGCGCGTTGCCCTGTCAGTTGTTCCGGGGAACTTGGATTGGCACAGCTCGACCCTGCCCAAAGATGGTTCTAGTCTCGTATCTCTATGTGGTGGCGGCCTTATCGAGCTCGACGAGGAAGATTCTAGAGTCCGCTTTATCCACCACAGCGCCTTCCGACATATCACGACACCCTCCACTACTGCCGACCCCGCTACCTCCAACTTCTACACCACTCTAGAAGACGCAGAACTTTACATGGGTTCTGTATGCGTGACGTATCTCAACTTTCCGATCTTCGACTCCCGATTGACGGTGAAGAAGCAAGCCAAAGTCGATCCCGTGGTGGATAAGGTGGTGGAGGCGACGAAATCCACAGCGCCTCATATTGTTCGACTAGCCCATCACTGGCGTCGAGTGCAGAAGTCTCCCGCAACCGAGATTGATATCGGCCGTCTATTGATAGACTTGCAAGCCTACAAGTTAGCTGACAACACGGAGCTAGCCAAAGCCTTCCTTCCCTACGCGGCGTCTCACTGGATCGAGCATTCTCGCCATTTCGAGGAACCTACAAGCGACCCGGCGGTATTTTCCCACTGGTCCACTTTGGTGCAAGGAAAGCTGTACGCATACTTACCCTTAATTCCCTAAAAGGATACTGACATAACATGGTGGCAAGGCCTTGGGTGTCGGTCCCGTGGAATGCAGACGCAGATGGGAACCCCCGTCCTGAATCTGCCCTCTTCTGGGCTAACCAGAACTCACACCCCGGCCTCTTTCTTTATGCATTGACACGAGGCCGTATATCCAAAGAACAACTTTCCAGGGTGCTCCCCCCCATAAACGAAGGTAAGTATCTGGGCGACATTCTTGCCCAGTGCATCGATTGCAACATATGGAGCCCATCCATGCTTAGATATCTCTTGGACCGTGGGGCTAGCCTGAGAACACCTCATCATTATTTGGGCAGTCGACCGTTGGGAATCTTCCTTGAACGGTGTGCCCAATTGGACACACTGATGGGCAATGAAGGGGAGTGCCTTGATGTTTTGCTTGAGAGGCCCGATGTCTGGCACGACTTTGCCGAAGACTGCACCTCTTGGACTATGTGAAGTCTGATTAGGGGGATGGGGTGTGACTTTGTGAGAATGTTGCTCAAGCACAACGAAGCTCTCGTGTATCTGCGAAAGCCTGGGCAACCACATACCGGCTCCACCACCATGGAGGAGCAACCTGAGCATACCATCTCCTTGGGCGCGTATCTACTGGAGGTCGGTAGTCTTGAAATAGCAATCGAGAGCAACAATGGGCCTCTGGTTGAAGCACTCATCCTCGCCGCCCCCAGAAACACTTGGCTGATGGATAGCTCGCGCCTGCTAAGGGACGCGATTTTAACTAAAAAGTCCAGCGCCGCTACCGCCCTCCTGGAGGCTGGAGCCGATCCGTACACATTCCAACAGTCTTCATTCGGAATAGGCGCAACACTGCTCTCGCTTGCCATCCGAAATGACATGACCGCGGTCGCTCTACACCTTCTTCGAAAGGGAGCATCGACTTGTCGTTATTCCCAGCTACGCAATAGTCCTCTGTACCTAGCCGTCCTTCACGAAAACCTCACAGTGTTTGAGGAGATAGAGCGCAATGCTCTCTCTCAGCATGCTCCAGATTACTGGCATGAGGAAGTCCTGCGTGTACTACAAGCAGCCTTTGACCCAGACGATGAACTATCCTCGGTGGTGGGCGGAGAAAGGCTGACGAAAAACATCATCCCAAAGCTAGTCGAGCGGCTCCCCCAGAAGTATGTCAACAGTAAGGATGCCAACGGCAACAGTCCATTGCACTATGCCGCCAAAGTCGGATCATCCGCTGCGATCAGAACGCTTATCCGGGCCGGTGCTAACCCGAACACTCTTAACAATGAGGGAAAACCCCCTATCCATACGGCCATAGCGGCAAAATCAGTCACATTGTCAATGATCGTTAAATGTATACAGAACCTTGCCATGGGAGGTTGCAACCCCAACTGGAGCACCAGTGATGGGACGACGCCGCTGCATCTAACTGTCAGCCTCGGACATACCAGAGCGACGGAGTCTCTCCTGCAGCATGGCGCAGAGCCTAACGTGGTGGACAAAAGAGGACAGAGTCCTCTCGACATTTCAATTTTCACTGCTCATTTACCGACGACGGAGCTGCTACTAGCATTCGGAGCCAACGTGCCCGGGCAGATCTCGATAAGTGATGCCAGCTCCGACGAGGCGAATTTTCTAAGGATCGAGGATTCTCCTTGAAGCGCTCGTGCCCTATGGACTACATCGCAATACTGTAGTAAATGGTATATCGGCCGTAGAGTATGTCTTAGACCGCGGCTATATCGGCATTTACGAGAAGTTGTTTTCACTCGAAGAAGACCCTTAGTTAAGCTACTGTACGGCCATTAATTAAACGGATGGAGGCAGCCTCACAGGAGGTGAAGAAACATCGTAGATAAGCCTTACATAGCGAGCTTATGTTAATCTAGATTGTATTGCGTGTTTCAGCAACCGCTGTCCTAATATATGCGCAATACTAGTGTCTTCTACGGGCACTAACTTCGCAACGCCCCGCCAGTTAGGGCTCTTCCAGAATGCTATGGGTGGCTTCGGCTTGGAAACATACGAGGTGTAGAGATGCCAGATTCTGAAGGATTGCTGGAATGCAGAAGTGATAGTTCGGCTGACTTGAGATGGCAGAAGCAGATGATGGGCTATGCTAAGCGTAACGAGCTGCTCTTTCCAACACCCACCACGAGACAAGGTCAGCTGGGGCGGGCATCTGGCAATTTAAGACTGTATAATTTTAACAATCTCGGATGGGAACTGTACACGCTCGGAACTATAGAAGGTGGAAGGATTCCATGAGGCCAAGCAACTTTGCTAGGGGGCCAAGGCCACTCAGGGTGGTTCTCCAGCGGCACGACTCTTGCACCGGCCTGGCCAACGTGAGTCGAATAATTGGTGAGTCACTACCTATGCGCAGGCTCAAGCGCGCAGTACCGAGGTGGGAAGAATCGGTGGAGTGGAGGGTAAGGACTGCTGAAGCACCAACAACCTGGCTGGGTACGGCACAGCGGGCGGCGTATTTGGGCCTGACCATCCGCGCCACTAGACACTGCATCATGAGACAAGTCCTATACAAACCTGGTCTAACAACTAGGTGGTGTAGAAACTTAAGCGCCCGAGCAGATTACACTGAGACATAGCCTGGGAATACCACCTTGAATAGGCGCTGCCAGTCGGAGTGGTGGCGCTTCTGCGCCGAATGTTGGCTCCGCGAAGCCCCCGTATGCTCCCATCAAGCTGTCGCTAGAAAATAAAAGCTCCTAGGGGCAGCATGACCTCGTACGGCCACCACTCAACGGTAGACGGAATGTCGGCTACACCAACCCTCATAAGCCTTCCGTTTAGGCAGCACCGGCTCGTACTAAAGGCTGGCCCGGCAAGCGCCTAGAGGCGGCCCGACGCTGCGTTTGGGGTCTCTTGTTCGCAATTGTGCTGAGGGGCGAATGGGGTGAGCGGCGGAGGCAGTGTGGAGCAAAGGATGCTGTGTGGTCAGACTGGCTTTGGGGGTCGCTACTATGGCAATGGTGCCGTATGTTGACATTCCCCTTTTCCTTTAGCTCTATAGTCACATGAGAGGGTTTGGCGGGATAAGCTGACAGAATAGTAGCGTTATACGGTGCATCCCTCGGATTGGCGAATGCAACTCGCCGTCTAGACTCTATACAGACGGGTGAGCCGCTTGCGCCGACCGCCAAGGAACCCTGGAGGTCATATGCCGTGCAGTAAGCTTGGAGGGAGCAGGGGTGAGCCAATGATGCACAGGTCTCTGCATCTCACCGTCCCCGGATTAGATCGCAGCCCAGTTCTCAGCCATTGTGCGGCACTGCAGGACCGGATCCTTTGCGATTGGTGTGACAGGGCTCCGCCGCCCGGGATGGCGGACGGGTACCGCTGCCAGCCAACCGCCCGGTCACAAGACGCTGCAAAAGGCGGCGCCCGCCGCTTCCAGAAGGGGGCGGCTCTTCTGCTCTTCTGCTTCTTTTTGGTCCCGCGGCCGGATGGGCGGGCGGCGTTGTTGCTTTTTGTGGAGGTAGGCTGAGCAGCAGCACACCCACTCCAGGCCCGGGAAAAACATGGTTGCTGACCACCAACGAGCGGGTCCTGGTCGCACGGGGTACAGCTTCTGTGAGCCTTCACCTGATGGTGCCTGTTGCTTTCGAGCAGCCTGGCATGCGACCGGGCGAGATAAAAGGCGCAGATGGATCTCGACGAGACACGATGGTTGGTCTGGACATACGATATACTCATCTATTCACTACATATTAGTACTACTACTCTACGATTTCTCATTCTACCTTATAACCAAATCTAGAAAAACCAGCCTTATCAGTCTCATAAAACTGGCAGTATCTCCGACTGGCATACAGCCGATAGCGACATGTCGTCCTCACCATCCCCGGCCCCCGTGGAGCCCCAGGACCAGACCGAACAGTCTCCTCTCCTTTCGCGCAAGCCCCCGGTGAACTTTCCTAGCGTCGAGGTCACACCAGACGCCCCAGCTACAACCGTGGACACCAAACCACCCGTATCTCCCGCACCGACGCCGTCCAAGTTTAAAGAGTTGGAGACACCAGTGCTGGGCAACCTCCCCAAGGCGGACACCAACCTGTCCTGGGGCGCGCCGGCCGGGCTGCACATCCGCAACGCCAACGATGAGAACCTGCGCATCTTCCGGCGAGCGGTAGGCATCAACAGCGACTATTCCACGTCGTCGAGCGGTGGCTCCCTCGAGGAGGGTCGCAAGGCGGCCATGGGCGTGTACAAGGCCGTCATCTCCGAGCAGAAGCGCAAGTCGCGGCAGCACTTTGCCCTCTCCTTCCTCGTGTACTTTGCGCACTTTGCGCAGATCGTCATCGGCGCCATCCTGACCGCGCTGGGTCCTGACGCCGGCTCGCATACCTTCGCCATCACCGCCCTCGGTGCCGTCAACACCGTCATGGCCGGTTTGCTGGCACTGGTCAAGGGCCAGGGCCTCCCCGAGCGGCTACGCAAGGACGAGATGGAGTTTCGCCGGCTCCAGGATTGGATCGAGGAGACCGAGGCGCTACTGACGGTCGGGGTGATTGGCAAGAACCGCAAGGAGGCCGGCCTGCTGGTGGAGGTGGCCTTCAAGAAGTACAACGCCGCCAAGCAGTCCGAGGAGAACAACCTTCCCGACAACTACGTCTCCCAGATTCCCGAGAACGTGGCGTCGTCGCGGGGGAGGAGCTCTGACGAAAGCAGCCGGGACCCCCCGAGCCTTTCGGACCGGAGGTAGATGTCGTATAAGATGGTACGGGATGGCTGGTTATGTTGGGAGATTAATAGACGGTCGGGAAGCTGAAGGATGGGAATAATAAAGGCTAATAGAAAGGCGCGGGAGCTTCTTTGGTGCAAGTGGGAAATATTAGAACATTATGGCATATCTGGTTTTTGCATGGTTACATGGGTGGTTATCTATCGCCTTTAGAGCTGGATAGTTCGAGGAGTCTTCGGAGTCTTTGGTCGCAGATCTGGTCTTGTTACATACCTAGGTACTTAACTTGCTTACCTAGCTTATGGTAATACTATTTTAAATTGTGTCACCCTGGTTCTTGGAGACTAAACCCTTCCTTTTGCGAGTCTACCCACTGCCCTCTGGGAAGCTAGTCCCCTTGCTGAAGTACTCCATCTTGTCAGTTATTCCTGGGATGTCGTTGACACGATAGTAATGGTGGCCCTCGCCGCCCGCGAGTGCCACTCCAAAGCCGCCTTGGGGAATGCCTTTGCCTTCGGCGTCCTCGCCAAGCAGATACAGGGGGTCTATAGTCCCGACCGTCATGGAAATGCACTCGTCCGACTTGGGCTTCCAGTAGAGCCACGAGCCGCATTCGCTGCAGAAGCCTCGATCCGCCTCCGGACTGGCTGAGTAGATCTTCAGCGTGGATGTGTCCGAAAGCCATGTCAGGGCTGAGATGGGCTTGACATTGTGGAAGCAGAGGAAGAAGGCCCCAGACTGCCGGCGGCACTGTGTGCACTGGCATGTTCCGGACTGCAGTTGTGGTTAGCCTAGACTCTATTGCTCTGGGATTGGATTTCGCGCACAGCTTCTTTGAAGTCGTGGTTGTCGGGGAAGTTGATTCGGTATCGCAGAGCCCGGCAGAGACAGCCGCCCTCGACGACTTTGGGGGTAGGAAAACTAGACTCGCTCGCAGTCATGGTGCTAGATAGGTAATCACAAAGGGATCAAGCTTTGCATAGAAGAACGATCCGGTGCAAAAGTAGAGGCAGTGGAAGCTGAAGATCAAATTATGCGCACAATGAGACTTTATCTATCGGCGTGATGTGTGGTGTTGGCGCGCCTTAAAAACTACATACCTCCAACCTTGTCCCATCCATCTTAGTACTGCATGAGGGGCAAAATAGCAGATCGCTCATGCCGATAACATACGTTGGTGAGGGGGGACTCCGTATCTCTCCACTAATAAGGGGCGGATGAAGCCGCTGCGACAGGCACCAACCCCGCCCGCTTGTCTTGGGCAAGGCGTGTGGCTGGCAGCACCCTCACGACCACCAATCGGAGGCCTGGACCGTCATGATATACTTGCCACGGGGATCTTTTGGAGGGAGATGTTATGCACACATCTCTAAGGTATAATTACAAGACACTCAATCCACATCAATGATACCCCCTATTTTGCGTTTACGGGGCTAACATCAGTATTTTGGTATGGGTTGGTATATTCCCGGGAAAACGATACACACGCGACAATCCCACTCCCCATACATTTTGTACCTAAACCACTTTACCAAGCGAGCCGTGGTGGTCGACCTGTTCCTCGACCCTACCCACTAAAGCATGGCCCGGTAGAGGGTATCTCGGCACTATCGACCGAAGCTGTACCTTGCACTTGGCGGGGGACAGAAGGGGCTGTGAGCGTAGGGATCTGAGAAATTGGGACCTGGGAAGCCTGTGAGCTTTGCCGTGTTCTAGTCAACACTTTATCCTCCGCAGCCGTCGAGCCTTTGTCTTCGGACTGTTTCCGAATGGAGAGGGCGGCCTGAGCGGCCACGCTGTCTGCTTGGCTCTTTTCGGTGTTTCTCTTGGTGTTTTTGAGCGAGAAGAAGCTCAGAAACCACAGTTTCTTGGAATTCGTCGTGCTGGTGCTCGGCAGCGTACTCGGCAGCTCGTCCTCGTCGGCCTGTTCACCCTGATGCAGTGCCAAGGACTCCAGAATCTCACCGGCCTTGGTCAGTGGGATGCTGTCGGTGCCGTGAGACCAAGTGCTTGTGCCGAGCCCCTGGTAACCGAGACGCTGTAGCTGGAGGGTCTCGCCGGTCTGCCACTCAAGGAGCTCGTAAGATTTATATTTGTGACGCCGCTCGAGGTAACCAAGGATCGGCTCGAGGACGAACGAGACGATAATGATGAGCACACCAGATGCGAAGATAAAACACAAGCCGAAGACGCTGAACGAGGTATAGTCGGTGCTGAGGATCATCTGCAGAAGAGTTAGGTTTATAGGTTACAGGTATATATAACGGAGCCAAGGGCAAGACATAGCAAAGGATTATATACCTGGCTATGGCATAGCTTCTCTTGCTCAGCCCCATTTGGATGAACCACCATCGAGTTCACTGATGGATCATTAGGGCCAGTGGCTTGTAGGACCGCACCTATTTGTAAGGATGCCAAAGTTCCCTCCCACCAGTTTGTGACGTCAAGCTGCCACTGGTTGCTGGGCAGCAGTGTTTGAATGCCAGCCCTGGCACCTTGTGTGGAAACTAGGGACTGGGGCCCAAGCAAGTTGACTAGAGCCGATGGTGAGTACGAGTTTTCGCTCCAGAACCATTTGAAGCGGATGCCGTTCATGGTGTTAGCGGTTCCATTGGCAGAGATGTTGAACAAGGGCGTGGCGCCGTAATACGCGTCAGACTGGCTTGCAAGCGGTCCACACCTCCTACCTTCTGGCAGCCCTGTGTTGCAAAATTGGAACTGTAAAGTGCAGCCCAAAGGCGAGGCGGCCTCTTCCGTCCGCCAAGTCGGTAATGTCTCACCCGTCGATTCATCACCGAGCATGACTCCCGGAACGGTAGCTCGATACCATGGATCATACACAGGCTCTAAGAAAAGTACTCCGTTGCCCTGGAGGAAATACACAAAAAGGTCGGCGTCTGTCCGGGCGAGCTCAGGAATTGGTGCAAGTGCCGGGGATGAGATGTAGGGAGCGCCGTTGACGGTTGGCGAGTGTATGCTTCTAGTACACGAGAATAGTAAGCCGTGTGTTTAGATATAGCCAACTTAGAAGCAGGGACTCACTGAAGTCTGTAATTTTGTGAATTAATTAATTGGTCTAACGGTTCCGACACGTTATACTGCCAGAAGGTTGTTGGGGCTCTATATGTGTAGTTTCCGAGCACCGACACGTTGTTTTTTGTAGGTGCGACAAGGATAGGGCCATAGTTATATGCTGTGTAGTTTATATACTGATCCGAGAGGTTGCTTTTATACCCTTGAGTCTTCAGGGGCGCGCAATGAAAAACTTCTCTAAACAGAATACGCTGGTCTGGGGGAGAATTTAAGCCAAGATCTATATGACTGTCGATATATCCCGAGTCTAAACGAAGGTTGCTGTTGTTGCTGCGGCATATTGTGTCCGCAAAAGGACAGGGCGCCTGTGTATCGACGGATGAACTCAGCCTAGGAACAACATACGATTCGCAGCCGAAGACGCCGGTGCGGTTTGCCGAGTAGCACTGTTGGGCGTAGTTGATGGAGTTCCGGATCCCCTCCGAGGAAGAACGGTAGTAAGTATCAAGTATTCTGAAAGAATCTATTCCCGATCCAGCAGCGTTGACAAATTTGACTATTCCGCAATTTGGGCCGTCTAGGAGCACCGCGTTACTGATGCCCGTTGAGATGTGAGAAGAAAAGCCACCGGCCACGGTGAAGCCAACAAAGCACAGGGTGGCTGCCGCGAGGACGGGCAGCACTCGGAAGAATGCGTGACGGACCCTGTGGCGCCACGCCTGGCACAGCTGAAAGAACTTCCAAAGGCTGAACTCGGAATTGGCAGAGTTACGCAGGATCGCTTGTCGCTGGTGGTGGAGAGCATCTTTGGGCTTGGGGGTGGAGTAGTAACGGTGCAGAACAAGGCACAGGATACGCCAAAAGCGGGAGGAAACAATGGCGACGAAGCTGGCCGCAAAGGCAATGACGAGGTTGCCGTTATTGCGTGAAAGAGTAACGGTAAGGCCCATGACGGAACCCCGCGACCAGTTGGTCCACACACCAGTGTAGATCTGGTAGGGGTTGGCTACGCCGGACGTCGTCCAGTTCGTTGGCGTTGCCATCTTGATGGTAGACAATACACGGAGGATAGGAATGATGGTGCTATCACTATGAGATTCCACGGTGCGATATCTCAGAGAAGGACGGTTTGCGATGTCGGGTTTCTAACCCAGGGCAAGACCTTTCAGACAGTACCGACATTGCCACAAATATATATTCTATGAAGTGGTTAACGAGCATGTAAGAGGGTTCTAAGAGTATATGCTGCCCACCACATCCAAGTGCCGCTTTAATTATGCCTTGCCGATCCCCAAGTTTCGCACTAACCTTGCAGTATTCGCCCAAAGTTGAAGTCTCTTACAACCTGAGGATCCCACGAGCCGAAGAATGCAAACGCAGCCTGCCTAGAGTCCCATTGCATGTCGGTGAATACCTATTGTTTGGGGGCCAACACCCTTAAAATTTCCCAGCTTTGCAGTTGGTAGGATCCCGCCAGCTCAAGAAAACGCATTTTAGGATCTCTGAGGTGCTTAGGACGGCTCCTTTACCAGCCAATTAATTATATGGACTTGCACAATTTCGTGTATTTATTCTCCGTTAACATGGATAAACACATCGGGGTCTGGATCCACCCCAGTGCTGGTCCTGAAGTCACGGCCGGGGTGTTTGCTACGAAAAGTGCTGATATTTACATATTTAGTGGCTTTGGGGAGAGTAGAAGATGGTGTTGTTGGAGGGGCTAAATTTTGCAGTGAAAGCCCTGTTACACGACATATTTAGCTGGAGGTTATGTGGCTTAATGGGCCTTCACTGCAAAATTTAGCCCCCCCGACCCTATCCTATCCCCAAAGCCGTCGCAATTGACGCCTCCCTGCTTGGAATTTGCTTTGCACGCAACAAGGAAGTGAGCTCAAGGTTTGAGGTGACTTTGTTAGCCTCTGGCAGTGACATTTCGACCTCTGCCATCTGTTATCTCATGGTTCCGATGGGTCTTCGCAGACTCCTAAGATTCGGCTAGTCACCATGGCCGTACATCCTCCATGCTGGCAATCAGGCCCCGAGGTGGAACGGTGGAGTGGTCTTGGACCTCCCAAAGTGCATGGGGGAACGGTGATGTATCCTGGAGGCAAGAAACAAACGCTAATTGGCTCCTCTCTAGTTGGCCCCCACAGAGCTAGGCTATATCTGTCGTGGCTATCTAGAGCATATCCATTCTATTATCCCCTTTCTCTAATCTTCTCTGCCGTTACTTCCCCTCTCATGCCAGTTCTGATGCTGTAGCCGCAGGTGATGGCTAGTTTTGATCATATTCTGGAACCAGTCGATGACATCTGGCGGGCAGCTCACATCTGCCAGCAGATTCCAAATCCCAAACTCGGCGTGGCTATTCGCCAGGCGACATACCAACTCCATGAAGTCATTGGCGGGCCACCGTCGGGCAAATCCCATCAGAGCCAGCACCACCCCGGTCCGCATTTCCACCTCAGTTGAGTCAAGAGTACCTTGGTTCTGGCGAAACTTTACGTCACGTGCGTGAGGCAAAGCCTTTATATACACACCTGCCAAAATTATAGACCAAACAGGCGGCGAGATCGAGGGCAGGGGAAATCAGCAGGTCGTAGACCTTCTCGGCTGTCTTGTACGCCTAGAACATGAGGATTCGTTCGACATCGCCGGGCTGCATTTCTTCCAGAACGGATCGCAGCAGCTGTATGGCGGTGTCATTATTGGTGTGCGGCGGCAAGCTCTTGGTATTGGTATGCCGAGAGACCGCCTGGCACAGCGTGAGGGTGCAGTTGGGGGCCAACCCCTCGTGTAGCATGTGGATGTGCCTGACTCGCTACCGGTCGTAGAGTGTCTCTAGGCGACCTTCGGCAAGCCTCAACAGGAGGTCGAGCTTCTTGAGCGTCGTGGGAGGAGGAGCCATCCTTGCCTCGACCGACATGGATATATGTAGGCCACAGGTGTTCACTACCTCGGCGCGGTGCTCCAACTTGATCCGATCGATAACTGCTCGCACGGTCGCAAGGGAGGCTTTGTCGTCTGCCCGCAGCATTGGCGACCTAACCTCGACCCTACTCCATCGCTCCTCCTAGGTGCTGTATTCAGGCACAGCCTGCACGGGCCGCAGGTCATGGGGTTCAGGGTCTTCGTCATCGGTGGAGAGACATGGAACGACGAACTCCGAGTTCGACGTTTACGGTGAGTGATCCGTCATGGCCGCTTTTAGCATGCTCAGACGTTTTCGTATCGGTGGTGGTGGCCATCTTGGTCGTGTCTGGATGGGATATGGTGCATATCAAGCGATGCGGAGGTGGATGACGTTCGACGCGTGGGAAAGTTACTGCTGAAGTTTGCATGAGTGGTTTAGTGCCTGCTTCATGCGAAGATAGTAGGTGGCTTGATGGCTACTATGTGAAGCAATTGTGACTTTGTTTGTGTTGACTCAGGCTCTGTGGCGTTCTTGCTGTTTCTAGCACAAATGGGCGCACCGACAAAACACAAACCCCTGACTTGCTCGACGGCTCCCTCCCTAGTCGAAAGGTCGGATCTGTCGTGCCATGGCTTGGCTTCGATGCCGGAATCCATAGAAACGAGGGAATAGTCCTAATAGCTAAGGTTGCGAGCCGCAGAGTAGGCGAGCTATCATCTCAGCTCGAAGAGGCTGTTGGCGATCTTCTCTGCATTTTTATGCTGTATGGCCTGCCCATCCATCATCCCATGGATATAGCACTCCCCCTTGAAGATATAGTAATTCTTAGTAGGCGTGAGTCTCGAAAATGGGTCGGCGTCGTATTCATCCAAGTCGATCTTTACCGGCTTTCTGTCCTCATTGGCAACCCCATGTGCTTCCGGGTCTCGGTTCGGGGCTGGACCGTTGCCCGTCGATTCTGGCGAGAAAGAACCCTTTGGCGAAGCTAGTCGTTCGGGCTTCTGAGGGATGCGAGGCCGCCCGGCCTTGTCCGGGGTCGCGAGCTGGAACTGGGGCGGAAGCTGGACTGCATTGAGGGTTATCGGCGACAGCCCATTTGCTTCTCTCACCTCTTTTTCGAGCCGCTTCTGTTTTTGCCGTTCAACAGCCTCGCGGAAACGACCCCAATGGTAAGCCCACTTTTTCATCTTGGCCGTCCTCTTCAACTCATACTCCCTGCGATACTCATCCTCGCCTTTGGCGACCTTGTGGAGGACCACCGGGACGCTGCATCCATACAGGATGCAGACGACGTCGCCGCTACGAACCACCTTCTGGACAAGCCCAAGCCTCCCGGATCGGGTCTTGACCAAGGCACGGTTCCAGACCACCACTTCCACCCTTCGGCAGAACTCGGCCAGCACGGACGAGTGGCCGTGGCTGATGTAGTCTGCCGGCCGAAGGTAGCCGGTGGCAAAGGCGGCTGCAAATGCCTCCTGGCAAGCGCGCGAGAAGTATTTTGGCGGCGTGACCGAGAGCCGGCCCCGGTCTGCCACCAGCGTGCGCCAGAATTCCTCGGGCACAGCCTGGTGCGGGCTGGTCCAGCCGCAGGTGTACGCCCACTCTATTGGGATGTTACCTCCTTGCGATGCCACCTGCACCTCGACGACCTCATCCAGCTCGAACCCCAGCGCAAACATGCTATGATGGTCCACGCCTTTCCTGAACCTCAGGCAGCGAAAGTTGACCCTCTCGCGCCCCGCCGCGTTGTAGTTGCGCGCCGTTAGATCCGGGGTGCCAACCAGCGTGTCCCCGTTCCGGCGGCTGACGATGGGCTCCATGGAGCTTCTCGTGTGCACGTAAGCGTGGACGACATGGGACGAGCCCGTAACTTGGGATACCCAGGAGGGCAGGAACTCGGGCCGCCTCGTCCCCGCGATCGAGAAGGTGTCGTCATCGGCGAGGGTGAACTGGTTCACCTTCTCCTGCGGCTGCGACCACGGCCGACAGAGGATGTCGAGCGCGCGGAACGGATCGGCGTTGTAGATGCAGAACTCGACGAACCGCCGGCAGGCCTCGACGTAGCCCTGTCCGTAGTCGACGAGGAAGGGCTTGGCCGATGTCTTGAGGTGGGACACGGCCCAGCTGATCAGGGGCGACTGGAACTTTTCCGACACCAGCGACCTCGTGGCTGGCATCTCGGCCACGGGCACTGCGTCCCGGGCGATGGCGAGCAAAGCGTAGATGCTATCGTGAGGCACTGTGACCTCGAATATGGAAAAGTGCGACGCCAACTGCTCCAGCTTCATGACGGGTACGCGCTGGGTACCGCGGTCCCGGTCTTCCTTGTGCTGCTGGAAGAGGTTCCGCGTCGCCTCGACCAGGACGGCGGCGGGGAGCGAGGCGATGCTCTCGAACATGCGCGGCACATTATGGTAGTCCGGGTCCTTCTGGATAATCTCAGAGATGCGGTGCGAGCCGGTCTCGGTGTCGACAAAGAGCTGCACGGCGTCGGCAAAGTCGTCCCAGTGGATGCGGTCGTCGTTGTCGCGGCCGCAGATGATCTCGGCGTCATTGGCGAGAGCGATCTCCTGGATGATCCAGCTGCGCGAGAACCAGGGGCGTCGCAGAAAGTTGAGCAGCGCGCGCCACTTGGGCGCGGCCTCGGGGCGGTAGCAGTCGTCGAACTGCGAGAAGCGCAGCACCTCGTTGCGCATGAACGGGATGGCCACGCGGCTGTCGTCGTCGGCCTCGCCGAGCCAGATGTAGACCGAGGTCGCGAGGCCATAAATCAGGCTCATGAGCTGGACCTGGTGGTTCCTCTCCTCGATGCTGCGCTGGTTGATGCACACGGCGTCGATCCACAGCGTCTTGTTCATGTGGCGGCGGCGCAGGGCCATCAGGGAGTCGTACAGGTTCTTGCGCACGCTCATGGTGAAGATCTCGTCGCCCTCGTGGATGTAGATGGTCTTGGTGGTGTCCTCGGTGTTGGGGCCCCAGCTCCACGAGAGGGCCGAGTACTGCACGTCGCGGATGGCGATGTCGCCGTCGTCGTCGAACAGGTCGCGCGTCACCAGCTCGCAGTCGATCTCGGGGTTGCCCTCGTTGGCGCCCTTGAGGCGGAAGAAGCGCAGCGACTGCGTCGGGTTCTCCAGATGCTGGTACGTGTACGGCCGGAGGTCATCCTCCCCGTAGGTGATGGAGCGCGGCCTCATGACGGATTGTGAAGCGGCGGCAGCAACAGCACCAGCGGCCGTGGACTGGCAGGATGCGAATGTCGAGAGAGCCCCCGGCCGGGCGCGACGAGGCTGGCGCTTCGGCAGCATCTTATGAGACGGGCGTGTGCCCCTCGTCGAGGCAGCTCGAGGCAGCTAGACTAATGCAGTGTTCCCCCCCGGCTGAAGACAAGGGTGCGGCGCCACCCGCCCATGGAAATACGCGATTGGAACCATTTTGGTAAGGATGGCTGAGATCTTGCGCACATTGGGCGCCATAGACGGAGCACGTAGAGGAGGCGGGGGGCAGAGGACGGGAGGATTGTTCTCCACGATGGCGGCGAACGAGCATGGCTTTATTCCCAAGGGAATCCCAGGAGAGATAGGATATGCAGCGAATCGACGTGATAGACACAGAGAGAGGCAGGCAACTGGCAGGCTAAGCTGGCTTTTCAGGACGCATGAGTTTGGGCGAGGAGAGGCGAGCTGCGGAAGATCGCCAAGGCTGCAATCGGGGCGACACGCAAGCGACCCTGAATGGCGGATCTCGATGCGGTGGAACTGACTGCAGCTAAATCAGCCTCAGTCGCCCTCACTTGCGACCCTCCCAAGCCCTCTCAACACCATGAAGGTAACTGGCGATGCTTGGCAACTGGGCCTCCACCTCATCTTCAACAGCCAATCCAATCGGCAAAATGGTCCCTCGCCCCAGCGTTAGTTTGTCCAGTTGACCGGCTTGATGCGCCGAC
The DNA here is from genome assembly GCA_021432635.1 of Thozetella sp. PMI_491. Classification (NCBI taxonomy): domain Eukaryota; kingdom Fungi; phylum Ascomycota; class Sordariomycetes; order Chaetosphaeriales; family Chaetosphaeriaceae; genus Thozetella; species Thozetella sp. PMI_491. Next base: position 11,878 of record MU270055.1, on the reverse strand, counting down.
GATCGTGGAGAACACCCACGGCGGTTATGGTATTGGCATTTCCATTTCCGTTTCCATTTCCATTTACACGCACAGCCTTGCCTCTCCAGGCCCGCCCGACTGGACTTGGAATGCGGCACCAAATTGCCCAAGAGCAGGCCTGCACCAAACCGCCAAGGACTAGCATACGTACATAGTTACTAGGTAGTCCGTACGGAATATAGTATGTGACTATTCCGTACCTTCTCTAAAAAATTCCCAATTCATAATGGTCGGGGCCCGCTCTCAAAAACACCGACGGCCCCACTGAAACTCCAGGGAATGCGGCGTTGGGTTGGGAAGAAGGGACGAAGGGACGAAGGCGCGTGATTGGCGCGATGGCGCCTGCCTCCGCTGCGGGCTCGGCCATCGGCCAGGTCGAGGGACTCGGTCCCGAAGAAATATGGTGGGCTTATGTGATGCATAAACAAGGCCATCAGCCAGCCCGCTGTGCAACATCCCTGCAAATGTCCCCGGATGCTCGGCGCTCGCAGTGGGGGGGGGGAGCAACCTCGCGGGTCCGACGTGCGTGGTGCGTGCCACTGGGCCGCGCGGGGACCGGTCGCTGCTGAAAGGCCCAGCGCCGATCGGACAGCGAAAGCACCGAGACCACCGACGCAAGCCAGGATAGGCGAGGCTTCACCGGGATGCGCAGGCCCATTTAACAGTCCATGCATCGCTATCTAGAATACTGCGTCGAGACCTTCAGCGCTGCTCACCGAATAGATAATAGATCACGACGACACCATCTTGACACCGTCCGCAATTGCATCTGCTGCTGCTGCTGCCGCCGCCGGTTCCCCAGCTACCTTCCGGCCCTACGCCCCGGTGCAACCCCCCGACAGCTACCTACCTTAGGTATACTCGGCTGCAAAAATGAACACCGACGCCGTCGCCGGATGCTTCGCCCGCGGAGGTCCGCCACACCCTGCCTTCGTGTTGGTGCCCGCCGCCATGTTCGTGGTCAAGACCTACGGTACCGCCTTTCTCGGCGTCGAGCCTGCGAAGTCGATTGCTGGCCCCGGCCAGAGCCAGTCGCTCGTGGCCGGCCAGCACGCCCTCATCCGCCGGCCGGATCCCGCCCAGGTGCTTGCCGCCAACGCGCATGTCTTCCTCCAGCGCCTGATCGGACGGCTCCCCGATGCGCTGCTGTCTTGGTTCTTCTCCCGCGTGCTGAACCTCTCCGCCGAGACCACCGAGACCACGGTCCAGTTCTTGAAGACACAGGCCGCCGCGGGGCTGGCTCCCAGCCCAAGCGCGCCGGTGCTGCAAGCGGCCGCGCCGGAGAGCATCGCCCAGGAGCCAACTGCCACCGTGCTCGCGCTCCCGGAGCCTCCCCGCCACCCGCAGATCGAGCAGGCCGCTATGATGCAGCCAAGTGCGCCGATAGCACTGCCACCCCACCAGCAATCCCAACCGATGATGCTGGAAAACGCCAACGACTTTACTACCGCGCCGAGAGACACCCTTGACCAGCAAGCCGCTCTGGCCGAGAAGCTCATGTCGTTCGCGGGCGAACTGATGATCATGGCCAACGAGTCGACAGCGAAGGCGCCGAAGGAACGGCGAGAGGCCTCTCGACGATCAAAGGCACCCAAGGGACGCCGTGGTGCGGGGCAGAACAGGGCCGCATCGCGAGCAGGGGGGCGATAAAGCACATCGCCAGCCCATCACATCAGGGGAATGGAGACGGGATCGTTCTCCCCATTTGAGAAGGATGGTTTTCCTCATTTTCTTTTGTCAATTATCAACTGCCTTGCTAGTACCTTATCTATGATACCCAGTAGCCACAGCATCTCGCGATAGCTACGCCAGAATTCAATTCAATTCAATTCATCCCTAACTCTCTCGGTACCTGACCAATGACGTGGCTGGACATTGTTCGTTTGGAGGAATGGGATCGGACCTTGCATCGACCAAAACGGACTCAGGCGTTTTTTTGCACAAACTCGACGCCTAAGTCGGTGCTTCCTGGCCCCGTTTGTTGGGAGGCGCAGCAGGGCAGACCTAAGGCAGCCAGTAAACTGGATTCGTTAGAAGGCGCGCCGAGAAGCTAAACGAGCACTAAGCCTGCTGTGACATCAGGAGGGGCAATTCGACGGAGGGAGCTTATTGTGCGAGATGCGAGATGCTGACATGTATTTATCGTGCCTCGACGAGCCCCTCGTTGAAGCTGCCGTTCATTGACGTTCAGTCACACTCTTGAGCAGCCACCAGCGGCCATCCAGCCATACTGAATCTCCAGCACAACAGGATCCTCCAGAGAAGAAGCTTGTGCAGCATGTCGTCTCTCGAAGACAGGATCAAGGAGGCGGCCGCTCGTAACCGCGAGCTCCTCGCGCTCCTCTCCGAGACAGATCATGCCAAGCCGTCCCTTGAGGAGCAGGAGCGCTTCATCAAAAATCTGCGCTCCGAGGTCGAGGTTTCCGACCACACCCTCGCCAACCTCGAGAAGAAGCGCAAGAAGGAGCTCAAGGAGCACGAGACGTACCGCGACTCGGTCATGCGCCGCTTCGCCTACAAGGCGACCGGCCGCAAGGAGAAGTTCGAGCAGCGCGCCGCCAAGGAGGAGAAGGAGTACTTCGATGTCCTGCAGAACGAGTACCAGACCAAGGAGAAGCGCAAGCAGCTCGACCAGATGCTCGCCGACGCACTCCAGGTGCGCGACGACCTCAAGGGACTGCAGGGCCGCCACGACCAGGCGCAGCGCGACCTGGACAACCTGTACGACGCTATCTTCCAGGGCCCGTCGCCGGGCTTCCCCGAAGAGGACAGCAAGGAGGGCGCGGCCGGCGCGGCCCTGCAGTCGTACCATGACGCGCGCGTGCGCGCCGAGGCCGAGGGCCAGGCGGTGCGCATCCTCACTGACGCGGTGCGCGCCATGGACACCGCGCGCTACGCGATGGACGAGGCGCGCAGCAACTCGCAGATGGACATGTTCGGCGGCGGCGCCGTGTGGGACATGATGGAGCGCAACGCGCTCAGCCGCGCCGAGCAGAACGTCGGGATGGCCAACCTGCTCATCCACCAGGCCAGCCAGATGTCGCCCTACGTCCAGCCGCTGCCGCCCGTGCAGATCGCCCAGGGCAGCATCATCAGCGACGTCTTCTTCGACAACATCTTCACCGACATGGCCTTCCACGAGAAGATCAAGCAGTCCCAGCTCGAGGTCCAGCGCTGCCACGACGTCGTCCTGCGCAACCTGAACGAAGCCCGCAGCCGCCACGCCGGCCTCACGCAGACCATGAACGACCAGGCGAAGATCCTGGAGAACGCACGGTTCGAGCTGCAGAAGACGCGCGAGGCGGCGTTCCGCCGTGTTAATGGCGAGTAAGCGATGGAGGCCGGGGGGTGGTCGTGTCCTTAGCCTTCGGCCACGACCGAGGCAAAAGGTGCGACTTGTCAAGACTGGGTTTGCGTATGGGCGGCGTTGCGGTTGCGGCTAGATACCATGTTATTCGGATACCACTGCATACTACTTTCTTGCTTTCCCGTTGCTGCCCCGGCTTATTTCCTGGTGCACATATATCGCCGAACACAAAGGGAGAAAATAAGCTCCGGATGCATGCATGAACGCAATTTTCGGCAGAATATATCACTTTCCATTGACGACTCTAGCAAGACTTCCTATTTCTAGCATGTGATAGCTAAGTCTCTTGTAGCAAATGCGTCCCTGTGGTAAAGTTCTAGGCAAGGCAATAATACCTTGGTTAGGCGGGTTGCCACCGCTGCTAACTTCTTCTGCGGCTGCTGCCTCCCTTCCCCAAAGTTGTGCCGCGCCGGAGCAGGTATTCCTGCCGAAAGATCGACGGCCCTCCTCGCGGCCCTTATCACCCCCTCGGCGTGCCTCGAACCACCCACCATGGCGATGCTTGCCCCCCACCTCCGCAGGCGGTGCCGTAGACTCCCTTCGTTATATGTTCCCTGCATCGGACTAGAAGGATTCTGACGCACAGAACGAACCACCTAATTAATTCTCGGGCCCGGGTATGGGAGGACCTGTCCGGTGCTGACCGGCCACCGCAGCTAGCCTAGTCGGAGAGCTCAAGCAGATGCAGCAGACTCCGCACAGGACTCGTTCCCGCGCTGCCTCTCCCACTCGGCCACCAGGGCCTCGGCCCACATGGTGCAGAACTCCCGTGCCTGATCCTCCCACGTCTCCTTCTCCCACAGCCGATGCATGGCGCTCATATCCTCGCCGTGCGCCTCGCGCCAAATGCGCGCGCCCCTGCGGAGGTCCTCGTCCGACGGCACGCGGGACTCGCTTGAGGCATCGCTGGCCGGCTCCTTGTCCTTCCGCGCGAGGTAAGGCTGCGAAAGCACCTTGAACCAGCGCCCGTCGAACGTGTTCTTGTAGACTAGCCCCTCGCCCTTGGTCATGTCGGCCCGGTTCTGGATGTCCTTGTGGCAGGCCGCCACGTCGCGGAGGGTCGCGTACCCGCGCACCTCGACGTGGCGGAGCCCGAGGTCCTTGGCGAACTCCTCTACTCTCTTCGGGTTCCAGGGCGTCTGATCGTCTATGTCGAAGACCGAGAAGACGTAGAAGGCCGTCTCGCCGGCCACGAGCGCGGCTCGGCCGCTCCCCACGGGAGGTCCGACGAGCTCGCCCATGACCGCAATGCTCTTTCCCAGGCCAGAGAGCTTCTCGTGAAGTCCTTCAGCTATTGCCCTGTCCCAATATGCGTTTGGATAGACGTTGTTGAGCTCGGTGTTCTTGCTACAAACGCCGAACCGGCCGTGGGGGCGGACGGCTCGGCTGTCGTATTGCTCGGGCAGTGGCAGGAGGAACCTGAAGAAAGGAGACTTTTTGGAGACGAAATAGGCGGTCATGGACTGGCCGTCCATCTTCACCGACTCTTGGTAGACCTGGTTCTCGTATTTTTGTTTGATAAAGAGATTCGGGCACTCGCCAAGCCGTTTCGAGTCCGTGGAGCGGATGAAGAAGGGGAGCTTTCCGATATTTCGGCTCGTGTCTTTATTTGCCTGCATTTCCAATATCTTAAACTGGCTGCTATAGTCAATCCCGCGCAGCTTCGCGAGGAGCGTCGCAAGATCTCCATATTCCTGCTGATTCTGCCTGCGGAGCGTGTCCACCTCGGCCTTGATGTCTGGGAAGTGCTTCAGCTTAAAAGCGCAGCCCTCACTGACCTCCTGGAGCTCGTCATAGGGCACCACAAATCGCGGAACCAGGAGATAGCCCGCCTGGCCGTCGTACTTGCCGAGCCCGTAGTTCATGGCCTGCAGTACGTCGAAGCGGGGATCACCTTTCGGGACGAAGGTCCCTAGCTCCAGGAACAGGACGAACTCGCCGTCCCGGAAGTGGGCTGATCTGGGCACCAGGACGGTCTGGCCGTCGACCTCGGCGGCTTGCATGTTTTGAAGCGCAACTGGATAGACGCCTCGGATCCTGCGCACTGTCAGAAGTTTTCGCTGGGTCCCATAGGAGCTGTTTTGAACGATGAAGGGATTGGAGGCTTCCTGTTTTTTCCTGGCACTAGTTAGCTGCAGGTATTATCAAGGCATGTCCATTGTATCACCCACTTTTTACCCCTTTGACTTCTTTTCTTGACTGGGTTGCAGTGGATGAGGCCCGGTCTCGGTATATTGCTAGAGGAATCTAGTGTCGTGCTTTTGGTGGCATCGCTGCGGTCCTCCTTGTTTCTTAAGTCCTTGGAGTGAGTATTAACTTGCGGTACTTGAGTGGCGTCAGCAATAGGATTGGTGGTCTTTCGAGGCTCAGCTTCAGTAGGTTGGTTAGTAATGGCTATCTCCGTGTCGCCTTGCTCCTCCACCTGAGTCTTGGGCATGTGAATGAGCGAGCTTGAAGAATCGGAGGTGGATGGTCCGGAATTGCGAGGAGGGGCGATGTGACCCCCCTGTGAGAGCCAGTCTGATATGCTTTGCATTTGAACCACTGTGAACTTTGGTGCCGTGAGCGGCTGCTTAAGGGCGGACTCGTGGCTGTCTTCCTGCGGCTGAGCCATGTTGCACAGTTGCTTGGGTGCCTGTGGATTCTGTGTTACGTTGACCATATCGGTTTTTCTTGCAGAGGAGGGGTCCGAGCCAGACGAGAACCAGTGTTTGTAAGAAACAAGAAGGGTGAGATGAGCCTTGTGGACAAGTGGGTTTGAGGGAAAGACCGGCTGCCGTGATCTCTTGGTTAGAAGAGGGCGTCTAGGGCAGATTCCCTCAGGAAGATGGTTCCCCAGATATTTGGTAGGAGGTGCCTGTGCCAAGTGTAATATCCTAGAGGGTTCTGGGTGTTGAGAGGTGGTCGGTCTGTGTGAGCCAGACTTGAACTGACAGCTAGCAAAAGTGAGAAGGAAGACCAAAGATCATGGTCAAGTGATCTACGAAAGAGATTGGGCTAGAAATAACACTGCTCAGTAGATAGGTGTTGTTTTCAAGGCAGCTAGTTTCAGCCAGGCATTGTCTTTTTGAACATTTACCAGACTCTGGATGCTCTAGTTACATGGGTATTGAATTGCGAACACCACGTTGAAACATGGTAGCATGTCTAGGGGACTACGTGGGTAAATGTTATCCTCCATACCTTACACATATGAGAAAGAGAATCTGAACACCCTTTCTGTGCAGGCTGGGGCTGCGGAATAGACCGGTGAATGATGGAGCAGTGGGACATCGGGGTTGGGGAAAGTCGAGTAGTGGCACTTGCTGGTGGACCCCTGTTTGTGTACTTTAGCCCCTGAACATTGGCTCTAGGGCACCCTGGCATCTCGCTAACTAATGGATTATTAGCTCCTAGGTAGAAGCTCGGAGCCTCTACGAAGTACAAAAAGTCTGCAGCACTCGGAGAATAATAGCTTCCGCTCCGGCCGCGCCGACTGTTGAAATGAGTGGGGCCAATCACCTAGCCAAATTTCCCCTAGCGGATGGTCCGAGCTCCCTGCCTGCGTCGCGCTTTTCTGCGTGTCTCTTCTCATCAAGGAAAATTGAAGTCGAGCGCAAGCCATCAACCTTGGACACCATCCAGCTGCATTGCGACGACGTGAATCGCATGCGCACTGCGCCCGGAAATTCCTCCGTGTATCTGATCCCGAACCCCCTCAATCCGCCCACCGCTGCCCCCCTGAGCCTGGGTTTCGACGGGGTAGCGTGATCTCGCACCACAGCTACCCGCGACACCCCCGTTCGCTCGGCTGCCAGCCTCTCTTCCGCTGTCAGCGGCCGCAGACCTGCCCCGGGCATGAGATAGCCTCCTATCGCGGTCCCCTCCACCACAGACAAGATGGCTGCGCGATCGCAGCCGCAGGCCAGCGTGTCTTCGTACGCGCCGCGACTGCGCACCTACAACAACTCCCTCCTCACTCCCGTATTCGCCAGTGCGGCGCCCAGCGGCCCCCTCTCCCGCACGACCAAGCGCGGCACGACTATCATCAACTACGCCGAAGACGGCTATGATGATTTCGACGATGACGACGACGACAGCCGCCGCCGGCCCACCGGCTTGCGCAGTTTGCGCCGCGACGAGACTATCACCAAGATGGATCCGAGCGAGAAGGTCGGCAAGGAGACATCACAGCCTGTTGATGTCACGCCCATTGCCCGCGATTGGATGGGCAAGACACGCTTCGCTAGAACCGACGTGCAGAGCTATGCGCAGGCCTCGCTACCCCTTACATTGATTCCCATCCGAATCGACGTCGACATCCCTTCATTCACCCCCCAACCTCCTCTGACACTGCAGCACCCCAATCAAGTGCCGCCAAACTGGGATCCAAATAATCCGCTCTTCAAAACCCCCGAGACCACCGTACCGTACCGCCTACGCGATACCTTTTTGTGGAATCTACACGAGACCCTGATCACCACCGACCAGTTTGCCCAGACCCTCGTTCAGGATCTGGAACTGCCTAGCCGGCCGCAGATCATCGCGGAGATCAGCAAACAGATTCGGACTCAGCTTGAGGAGTATGCAGGCGTCGCTCTCCACCCGCTCTTTCACTCGGTACCCCAGCCTAACGCGACGGATGCCCCCAAGACCGGACCTCAGGATTCCGCGACGCCTGCGGCAATCGCAGCATCAAGCCGGGGGGACACCCCGCTTGGCAACAGCCAGATACCCTCAACCCCTTCGAAGCTGTCAGGTCTCTCCGGCGAGTCCATCGCGCACGCGACAAATGGCCATGTCGCCGCCCGAGCTTCCCTCGTGGCGCCGGATACCGATGATTTCAGCCCGGACGACACGTATCGGTGCATAGTCAGTCTGAATATCAACCTGGGCTCGCAGGTATACACCGACAAGTTCGAGTGGTCCCTGCTGCACCCTCCGGGTACCGCCGAGGAGTTTGCGAGACTGACTTGTGCCGACCTGGCCCTCACCGGCGAGTGGGTTCCGACGATGACGCATGCGATCTACGAGGCCGTCCTGCGACTGAAGAAGGAAGCCTGCGAAGTTGGAGGCCTGGTTCCGGGATGGGGCGCGGGAGCCGTCGGCGGTGGCCCAGGCGAATTCCCCAACGATGCGGCCATCACGACGGGCGGAGATGGCGCCGGGTGGCGCTACGATCCCGAGCATTTGGCCGATGAGTGGGAGCCCAAGCTCGAGACCCTGAGCAAGGAGGAGATCGAGAAACGTGAAGGCGACCGCGAGCGCCAGCTCCGTCGCTTGCGACGGGAGACGGCGCGGTTCAGCAGCAACACTGGCATGGCCGGTGGCGCGCCCATGGGCTTTGGCTTCAGCGGCCTCATCGAGCAGGAGGAAGAGCGGATGGGCCGCGGCGAGCGCAGCAAGAAGAAGCGGCGGTTCCGCAGCCTCTCGCCCCTGGCTCGCTCCGGCACGCCTGGCGGGCGCGGCACTCCGGATATGGGCGGTGGCTATGGAGGCGGAGGCACAGGCACCCTTTCGGACCTGGAGCGGCTCAACTGGCGATGCTCGCACTGCAAGGTTTGGGGAACAAGCGTTTGGGCGGTCCGAGACGGCCCGTACGGACCTAGAGTAAGTTGCAAACGCCCCGACGACGTGACATCACTCAGGGACATTGCTAACGTGCGCTTTCACAATAGTCTCTCTGCAACAACTGCGGCTTTTTGTACGAGCGTGATCGTAAACTACCGCGCTGGATATTCAATCTCCACGCCGCGGACGGCAAACCAGATGTCCGGCCACTCTAGCAGAGTCGTCGCAACAGTTCACGTTCGCCAAGCAAACGTGAAAAGAGGGCCTAGCGGGATAATGCGTATTTGTGCCTTGTCGGCTGGCGGGGGGGTAATTCAACGTGGGTCATGGAACGGGAGAGGAGGCGTCAAGGGAAGGCTGTCGATATTTTTTGCTCCATTTGGTCCTGGACGAGCGCGGTGGACCCGGAGGATCCTTGCAAGACGCCGGCTCATGGTCGTCGACTTTGTCGAATTTTGGAGGTGCGTCTCAGTCTGCTGGAGACCACACTCTTACACTAGTAACAGTTTGCACCCTGTGCGACTGACGGGGAGGGGGGGGTTACGATGGGTCCCTGCTTGACCATTGTGATCTCGAGGGCATAGCATGTTGCGCTGTCAGCCTAGGATTTGCTGTAGGAATACCACATACAGGGGAGCTATAAAAGCACAAGCGGTTCCATTCTCTGACATGATGCCTGCTCTCATGGCCTTGCATCGTTCATCAACGAGCAACGCGTATCCCAATGGAGCTAACTTGGATTGCCTTGCACACAATTTGAGAGCTTCGGATTCCCTGCATTCTCGCTGGGCGGTGTCGCGTCTCAAGCTCCGAACTTTTTCGGCGAACTTTTTCGGCGCTCGCTTATGCCATGCGCCGGAGCCGGGCTAACTCGGGCAGTTACCGCCTTGGCTGGCCCCCATATATGCCCGATAAGTCGCCGTGGGCGCTGCCTCTGCCGCCGATAAAGAATCTATATACGATGCTCGCCTTGACATCGATGGGGCGTCCTAGTCCTCGGTGGGAGCCTTGCAAGTTTAGTCCCGGAGACGCACCGAGCAAAAACGAGGCCATCGCTACCAGCGCCCATCGTCCACCGCCATGCCAAAGACGAGAACGGTTACACGAGACCGAAAGGTGATTGTAGTCGACCTAGGGGGCCAGCTCCTCATCCCAGACCAGCAAGACGCGAACAGATCGGTCGAGCTTACGTTCCGCGTGGGCGTGACCAACCGCACGGGGCTGCACTGGCACGAGACGCAGACCGGTAAGTCCGAATCCGGCTCCGAGAGATGTGAGAGAGAGGCAGAGATGAATCTGACAGGGGGTTTTACAATTAGAGTACGTCCAAGTCCTTCAGGGACATGCTACAATTACCGTGGGCGACCACACTGCTGTGTTCGGGCCCGAGGATGGCATCGTCACCATACCCAAATTTACGCTGCACCAGTACGGCCGCGCCGACGACACGCCCGAGGGCGCGGCATCGAAGGGCGTCGACATGATCGTTAAGGAGTGGACTGATCCTGCCGACGGGGAAAAGGAGCTTTTCTTCCGCAACATCCTGGGCATCATCGAAGACCGGCAGCCAGGCATCCTGGGCACGTTGTTCATGGTGCTCTCGGTCTTCACGGTCTTCTGGCATCACGATAACTACCCGGTCATCTGGCAGGGCCCGCGGTTCCTCGGCAGGGGCGTGCAGAAGTGGGCGATGCGCTCCCTCACGTACACCGTCATGCGGCTAGTCGGCATTGCTGGCCTGCTCGTGGGATGCAGGGGGGACTATGACGAGTATACGCCGGCATACCTGGACGCCGCGAGGGCGAGATAGGAGGACGGCATACCCTTGTAGGCACGTTTAATACAGAAGGCGGCGGTCGCTGGTGGCAGTTTTATGCGACAATATCGGGGGGTATATATGCCTCTTGCCTCTTCGAGGCCTGTGAGCAGCTTGTAAGCAGCATGGAGGGGTCCACTTGTGAAGCTTTAAGGAACGGGAGGTTTCCGACCCGCTGTCAAGCACAACATTTCTTGTGCGCCGCATGGGCGGGTGCCGGGGCGATGGTTATTTGGGGCATCTTGTGCGTGCGGGCGGGCGGGCGTGCGTGCGTGCGTCGTGCTTGTGTTGTTCCAGAAGCGAGCGAATGCAACGACGCAACAGCCGAGGGCTGGCGGCCAAGCACCAATCACGGACAGCCCACCCTTCCCCAGGTTGCTTTTATCCCCGGGAAATAAAAAGGCCAATCACCAGGTACTGCTGCGCTGCAGACTCACTTGGAGCAGGAAAAGGTGGCCAGATGGCGTGCGTGTCCAAGGTACGATTCATGCCGCCGGGGGCAGTATGCATGTGGCCGGCCTTTCCCCCTCCCTTCTCCCCCTTGACCCCTCCCTTTTCTCTCGCGTGGCAGGGCGAAGATCACGGCCGGCAGCCCGAGGCTGGATAGCTTGTATAATAAGCAGCGACCGCAGGCAATCGTGGCGTCCGAGATCGACGGGACCGGGCGGCGCTGGGTGGTTAGGTCGAGCCGCGGCCTGGGTCAGGCGTGGCAGAGTCCAAAATAAGGGGCAGATAAAGCGCGAGCAGATTCGAGCGCCTTGCTGGGCCCGACGAGGAGAGCCCCATGATTCCGGTTCAGGTCATTTATATTAAACGTGTCTCTAGAGCGTGATGCGGCCTGTGGGAACCGGACAATACGGGCCCATCTTATAGGGCCAGTCGGTCGCGTCTAATCTACGGATCTCCGAGCCGCTCGGTGCCGGTTAAAAGGGGTGTGGCAGCCATCCAACGCCATCCAACGCCATCCAACGCTGGACAAATGCCCCAACACGGCGGCTGCTACCCAGCCTGGCCGACTCAACACACGCCCCCGTGCCGTTGCACCACAGTATTACTCGCCCAATATATAGTTCCTGCCACACATGGGGGTGACGACGTGGGCTATTGCGGGAACCCCCCCCCCC